>JAPMOQ010025643.1:0-28491 GCA_026543055.1 Argiope trifasciata
ATGAAGGATTGAAAAATTGGATTTAAAATTGGATGAATGATTGAAAATTTGGATGAATGATTGAAAAATTGGATTTAAAATTGGATGAACGATTGAAAAATTGGATTTAAAATTGGATGAATGATTTAAACGAATTTCAGATTTCTGAATTTAAAAAACCAACAACATATTTTTGGTGTTATGTATATCTATCTGCCGGTGAATAGATAAATAAGAAAAGATTTCAATTAGATAGATGACATTTAGTAAATGAACCCATTTACAAATCTGTAAATTTCTGAAAAACTTTGAAAGAAATCCATTCAGGTAAAGTTTTTATGTCTGAATGCTCAGTGAATTCGGTAGTAGCAAAACTCTAAAAGACACATAGATAAAATTTGGTACATAAATTAAGTATCTGAAACATACAATTATCTCAAAGGATTTTTCTAGTCGGCTTTTTTTCTTAGCGGTAGCACGTCTTCTTCGTGATTTGGGCCTCGGGTTCGAGTCTTGTTTCAGGCCTGGTTATTCTGTCCTTGTGTTCTATCTATTTGATATTTGAACTTGCCCCACCCCTGTAAAAAAGGTTGTGCAACCGAATGTGTGTTGGTGTAATCTTCATCTGCTCTAAAAGTCAGGCTTCTTCCTTTTGGTTCTTAGGGATCTTTACCCTGAGAAGCTACTACATCCTCTTTACTTGTTGACACGACATCATCATCAAAGAATTTTCCTCCTCAGGATCTGACATTTCTCTTATATCTAAAGGCATAAATGGAATAACTTAATGAAATACTGTATGTAATCTTGTGAGTAACACTGTAGTTTTAGACCAAAGTTTTGTGGCATTCTATCGGCAAGGAAGGGCTTGAAATACGCATTTGTGAGATAGATTCAGAAAAAAGATTAGATTGTCACCATAATAGCAATCATTCTAATCATAACTATTTGTTAATGCCAAGTAAAACATTTATGACCTCACCTAAGGCCCATCAATTTCTGTCACTTCCAGAGGGGAATGAGATTTGTTTGCGTCCTGTCAGGGAGGAGGGTAGCAAGGCTTCCTTGCAGTTTGGGCTTCCCGACTTCCTGTACCGGTTTGGGACATAGTTGTTCTTTATTTGTGTTCTATCTGTGAGGCGTGAGAATGTGCAAATTTTCAGTCGTTAATAAAATACTTTTTATTCATCCACTCGAACTCAATTGAATTTTCTTAAACTTGAAGTGGATGTCATTGATATTAATACAATTTTTTTCATTGAAATATTCATTCATTTCTTAAATTTGTCTGCGTCCTGGCATAGACGTAGTATCTTCCCGTGATCTAGACATCCTGGACTCGAGTCCCGGTTCGGGCATGGATGTTATTTTGTTTTCTATCTGTGAGAAGTATGAATGTGCTGCCCTGTAAAACGGGGTTATGCAAGCAAATGTGGTGCATGAAGTAGCTAAGTCGCACTCTTGATCCTAGTTGGAGCTACTGAAAAAAACAAAAACAAGATGCATAATCGATGATAACTGCCGGCTTATTTATAAAAATGTCATAAGTCACAACAACAGAATACGATTTCAATTGGAGAGTATGCAAGGTTGGCTCGGAGACCATCCTGCTTGTTATTTCTTTAGATTTAAAACAAGAAGCCCGTAAGTAAGAATGGCACCAAACAAACTAATCGTGAACTTCGGAGACAGATCAGCAATGCCACCAGCTGACAAAACAGGAAACGGTTTCTCCTTCATATTTTTCAAGGATAAAATAACACCGGCGAAAGTTTCGTGGTCTTCAAGGAGTGTATCTATCAGCAATGACAGAGTAGTCTGCAATTTTTCGTGACGTTCGCTGATACCTGAAGCACAGAAAGAAATTCCAAAAAGGGATGAGTGAACGAAAACAATTTCAATGATATTCTCGCAAATCTTAGGAATGGAGAAATCTTTTGCCTCTGTAAACATAAAATCCGACAAGAAGCGAAACATGGTGATCGCTTGATTGCAAATAAGTACAAAACAAATGAGAGAAATTGCTTCCTGGAGTTGGCGCATAGTTTCGAATAGTCGTGTGTGCATCCGAAAATCGCCTCGTATTTTATCCTTGATATATCCATCAAGTAGTGCAGAGGGACATCGCAGTGCAGTTGCATAGATACAGTCCAATCGCTTCTGACAGTGGGTCAGAAATTCGCTGAACTGAAAAAAGAGGACACCGCACATCATGGCAACCAAGCAAGGATATACAAACTGATAAGTGTATTCCAAATGGATTATGAAAAAGCGAACCAAAATGGCAGAAATACCATCTTGAAATATGTCGTAGAAATTGTGAAAAGAATTTGAAGAACAAATAGGGGGCATTATCAGAGCAGACGTGGAACCTAGTGTTGTTCATAAAAATATAATACCAAAAAGAATGAAGTTGACAGATTTGTTGGTAATTTACCGCCACACCTTCCAATCTGTTGTAACGATCAAGTAACTGTTGTAATAGAAACTTTTTTGATTGCACTATGTAGTGAAGAATCAAAGGAAAAAGAGCAGCTATAATGTAACCCAACGAAAGCTTATAAACTAGCTCGTCGTAAAATTGTGGGCTGAAACAATGCATACTGATTACGGATATGTTATAAATTGGCACCAGATGAATAAAGACAATGTAGAATTTAGATAATATTTCAGTAATTGTCTTTTGATGAACGTTGCCTCTCAAAATATCAATGCCAATCCTTTCAAGAGTAATCCAAAGGAATTCATACTTCTGCCAAATTTTATAATTGAACTTTGGCTCCCAAGTTGCTTTGTTATCATGTTGTTTTTCTGTGAATCCAGTTTTCATCTTGAAAACTTTGGGAATTTGAATTAAATTATATATTCTGGTTTAAATAATGTCGAAGTATTTATCAATCATCATAGTTTTTATCCTTTTCTAGAAACTTTCTGTGAAAATATCTCATTTAAAATACTAAAAATGTTTTCACTATTTTCAATTTAAACTTAGCTTTACTCGTTTATCTAGAATGTAGCAAAATTAAAACCCCATCACCGATGTCTGAACAAGAAAATACAAAATATACCGTTCGTGCTGATTATATTATATTGAATTGTAACCTCAATAGAAAGCATTTTGTGAGATGCTGTTTTTATTAAAAGCGTTTTACTGTCCGTTGTATAAAAGAAATGAAAATGGCACTATGACTTGATTCGTTTAATTTCCAATAATTTATCTCGATATCTACTTTGGAAAATGAATTTTTGATGCGTCAGCTCATTAGTTTTGCATTGTAGTTTTTGTTGATTGAAATATTCAACCTTGATTTTCACTTTTTGAATTGAGAGTTTTAGCTATTTTTTGTGTGGTTGTAGCGTAATTGAAATTTTACAGATATTACACTTATTTATACGATTCAAATCACAATAATGTACTATTAAATTCATAAATTCAAATTATATTTTTGCTAGCGAAATTACTCTTTTTTGTTGATGCATAAAATAGTAAGAATAACCAGAGTATAACAGGCACTTCTCTGATTGAGTTTCTTTTATTATATAAGAATGCCCCTTAATATAAATCATCCCACCAAGTTTTACAAGTCTAAAAGAATAGACAAATCTAATATATAAAAATGAAGATTAGTTGTCCTTATTTCATATACTGTCGGACCGTTCATCCTATTTCGATAAAACATTGCAGAATTATTGATTGATTGCACTTAATGATATTTTTTTTCTGTGGCAGCCACTCGCCGGGTAGTAAAATAAAATAAACGGCTGCTAATAAACTCCAAATAATGGGCAACCGAAAAATTGCCAACCTCGCAAGGCACCAAATGACTATATATCAAAGCTTAGACCTAAATATTTCTGCATATGTGCTATAAAACTATTGTTTTGTAGTTATTTTTGATGATCACTAAATGTCTTTTTGATTTCGCTTGTCATTCCATGTCATATCGGGTGAAGGCTAGACAGGTTTAAAGTTAAATTTTCCTCTTCGATGTTTTGCCGCAAGCAAAGCTGTGCGGGTACTGCTAGATAAAATTATAATCCTAGGTCAAATGATTTGCAATCGATTGAAAAAATACTCTTCCAAAGTTCAACTCTCAAGTGCGAAGTTGTCCAATTTTGTACCTGCATGTGGTGATAAGGATAATACTTTTATTATAGAATTCAAAAATAATTTTCAGTAAAACTACTTCTAGTTTTACACTGAAGTGCCACTGAATTAGGGATACCTGTCTAGTAACGAGTTGGGCCTCCTCTGGCCTTGATAACGGCTGCCACTCGACGAGGCATAGATTAGACAAGTTTCTGGAAACGTTCTACGGGGATGGCTTGCCAACTATTGGCTAAAGCTATCCATAGTTCAGTAAGGTTCGTTGGTGCAGTGTGTTGGTCTTGTACGTCTTGTTCCGAAAAATCCCAATATGCTCTATAGGGTTTAATTCTGGGCTTCTAGGTGGCCAATTTATGACAGAAAACTCAGAAGAATGCTCATCCAACCAACCAGTAGCCAATCGAGACTTGTGAGAGATACAGTTGTCTTGCTGAAACACCCCATTACTTTGCGGATAACAGAACAGCATAAATGGATGGAGGTGATTCCCCAGCAACTTTATATACCGAATTGCATTGAGAGAGGTTGGTACAGACACCAATGATCCCAAACAGTGCCACGAAAAAACACCCCACACCATGATTGAGCCACCATGCCCTTGAACAGTTCCAACCTGGCATGCAGGATCCATGGCTTCATTAGGCTGACGCCATATTCTCAACCTCCCGCCGGCGTTAAGTAGTCGGAATCGAGACTCATCACTCCATGCCACTTGTTTCCAGTTTTCTACACTCCAGTCTCTGTGTTCTCTTGCCCAGGCAAGACGTGAAGATCGATGGCGAGCATTGAGCAGTGGTGCTCTGGTAGGTCGGAGCCTCCTGAAGCCCATACAGTGAAGCGAGCGTTGCACAGTCCGTTTACTGACTGTTCGACTGGCACCTTCATTCAACTGGGTGATAATTTGAGTTAATGTTTGGCTTCGCTGGCTGCGTACAATACGACTAAGCCGTCTCTCACCACGCACTGTCACGGCTAATTGTCCTTTGCAATTAGATCGATTGCTAGTTTTTTTACACCATTCACGTATTCTTGGTACACTCTTGACACCGTCGATCTTGAAAATCCCAGCTGTCTGACGATTTCGGAAATTGAATGTCCCATGCGTCTAGCCCCTACGATTTGCCCGCGATCAAAGGCATCTAAATCAGGTAGTTTACCCATAATGGCGATTCCAAAAACTAATCCAGAACTACCACAGTCCACACTATATACGCAGTTACCACAGCCCCCTCCCTTGCGCATAAATGATGCGCAGTGCTACACAATTTGCATATCTCTTGCTATCTCTAATTCAGTGGCACCTCAGTGTATTTAATTCTGTCACTCAAATAGATAGGAAAGTCATAACACTGAAAAGGGAAATCTTTTATTAATAAAATAAATAATTTTACCAATTAATAAAATTAATAAAGGTAAATAATATCTTCTGCTAATTCTTTTTACCTTCTTATGTGTAGAGAGAAAAACATAGCAATAATAGAAAATTCTATCACAAAATTATTCTCAATCTTCACGCTTGATACAGATCCTCCATCACCGAATACGAAATCAATTTTCTAATTATGTCTGTTTGACAGACTTCGAACACTTTGTATGAATGAAATAAGTTAGATAAAAAAATATTTTTGTTGGCTTTCTAACAAGAGTTGTAGATTTGTATAAAATTTCTGTTCAAATGCTTTTAAAGAAATACTCGTGTTTGTTTGCGAGCATTAGAGCTGAAAAGGCAACGATCTAGAGAATGAAATTTAAAAATGTGTTCGATTACTAGCCTTGTAGATCTATGTCTGATTTTGATGAAATTCTTTTCCAACTTGTCTATCTCCATTAATATTTATTCATGTTTATGGGAACCTGGTAATTCAGTGTCATAACTTGGATAATTAAAATGTGGTATTTAAAAAATGATATTAGGGAAGATAAAATCAAAGCGTACAAAATACGTTATTACCACGTGAAAATATGGTATTAGTTTTGTTTAGGGAGTTTTGTAGATTTCGCATTCAAAGAAAAATTGCTAAAAATCGAGTTGGCATTAAATACAGCATAAATGTCAATATTCATCAACAACTTTTAATTGCATATATATATATTTATCTGCTATTACCGATATCATTCTTTGAGAGCAGATGGGTTTTTAAAAGTTTACCTTCTTTTACCAGAATTGATGTATTATTACGTATGATTCTTTGACAGGAAATGCGTTTTTTAAATATTAAGGTAGAACTATGACATCATAGCTACAATTAATAATGGGATGTAATTTTATTCGGAAGAAATTAAATAATATATGTCGGGAGCCCTCCTCCATACTGTCCTGATTTGGTTCACATGTAATATTTCTTTTTCCGCCATTGAAGAAACACTGAACCACAACTCGTTTCATATCAGAGGGTGATGTTCAAACAGGTGCCTAGAACTGTCTTAATAGCCAGTTACCTGATTATTACCAAAACGAGTTAAATAAATTGTCGAGAAGAGCGATACACAGTTTGGAGATTATGTAGAGAAGTGACCGTCACATATGTCTCTTAATTACCATTAGTATCTTGGGTATATTGTTAATAAAACATTTTTCCTTTGTCTTTCAAACTTTTTTAGATCACCCTCGAATGTGATAAATAAAAAGATGGAAGAAGTAACGTGCATTGGTTGTGGTGAAAAGAACTGAGCAAAAAAAAACTAATTTAAAGCATAAGAATCCGATTTGTTCCAGAAATATGAGTTACCCATCAAAAACATATTTCATTTTAATTCGTATTTCTTATACATAAATGTAATTTTTTATGCATGTGTCTTCTCTCGTATACTCTGAAGTCTTCAAAAATGTTTTTGCATGACCATTTTTAGGTCAAAGCAAAAGAATACACTTTTTTAATTGGAAAATTGTCCTTAAATTTTGTATATTTTCTAAAACCTTGAAAACAAATTTGCTGTTTTAAGCTGGATTCATCAACTTTTAAAATGAAAAAGAAAAAAAATGTGAACAGTTTTTGAATTTATAACTTATCTATTTAAGCTATTTTAACATTCAATGGTCTATTGTATTGACTGTATAAAGTCCATAACTATGTTTTTGAATATTTATTTTAAAAGTAATTATTTATTATTTCACCGAGACAGTAAAAAATACACTCTAATTACTTAACTTTTATTAACATTTTACTATTAAATGTCTTCTAAAGTATAAATTATAGCAATAAAATAAAAAAAATATTTTGATTATGTGACTTAATTAAGTTGATGACAGATTAATTAGATCCCACAGTTTGCATGAAATAATTTAAAACTTGGAACTTTGTCTCCACTTGAGATTCAATGCAAGTTTATCTTCCAACTTTCAAAAGATAATTTGATGATTCTGTCCGCCAGTAGCATTTCGTATTCACCATTGCCAGAGGCAGAAGATAAATTATTGTCTCCGAACGTTTTCGCAAATGCGAATTGCTAAGGAAATTGATTTTTCAACCAGACTCCCACGTCAGGCGAAGAGTTTGTAAAATTTCGGATCTCTCCAGCTTGGACTGACATTTGTAGTGATATGCAGTTAATATTAAAGATATCTTTATTTCCTGTAATCAGAGCTTTACTTCCTATGAGAGCAAATCGTTCCTAAAATTTTAAAATTATTTCGTTCACTGCTTACTTTTGATGTCATCCTAAATTATATATTTCGAAATATTGGTGTCGTCATAAAGTATCGGTTTGCTATGTGATAAAAAAGGATTAATTTATTAATCTTTATTGATTAAACAGAGTAATCTTATGTGACATAAACAAACTTTATAATAGTTTCCGAGTAGATGCTTTGGGATTGTACAGATTTTTTTACTGTATGAACAGTGAGTTTTATGCATTTCTTAGAGAATTATAAACAGCGACCCCTAAAAAATTCAATTTTAAAAACAGGAAATAATCCCATGGGGATATATCTGGTGAAAACGATGCTTATATTATTGAATTTGCTAAATTATTTCAAAATTTAGAAATGGTGAGATACTTTTTTGTGATATAAAACTTTTAGTTATTTCTCCAGTAGCATCCCGGATTCTCTTTAATAAAGATGTGGCGTTGGCAACAGGAGTTCTTACAGCTCAAGTACATTCTACTTTTGGCGTTGGCAATAGCAAGAAATTATTATGATTATTTTAGAATAACTGACTAATGGAACTTGACAAATATTGTCTTTTTCCTATTTAATTTTGCTGCAATTGAAGCTTTGAGTTTTGTAAATCATTAATATGTATTCATATTATTTTATCAAATATTTAAAATGCTTTAGGAATAATTAATTAAATATTTACTTTTTTAATGGATGAAGTTGTGTGTTAGTCCCCATCGCTAAAAAGGTTTGTCCATTCTCCACTTCTTAAAATTGTGGAACTTGAGTGAATTCATAAAAATCCTAAATGCTTCAATTTTTTTGACTCATGAGAGCTATACTGTTCATAGCTTATTAAAGAAACCAGGTACTTGTGAATTAAATACAGACAAAGACACTAGTTGTGAAAATTCGGCTTAGTGTGAACATAGCAATTGTGATGAATTTAATACACAAGAATCAGAAAAATCACAAGTTTATTTGACACTTTTTTTTGATTGGCTGAAATATAAATTTGACACGGAACTAGAATTTTAGTAGCAAAATCATATACCACATTTATTTAAATCATTGCATAGCCCGATTGGCTGGCTATTGGATTCACGTCCCTTTGGTTGTGTGTTCGAGTCCGCCAGCCGAAGGCATCCTGTGTGTGGCGGTGGCTGGCGCAGGTATAAATCTGTCGTGGTTACAAAGTCCTCTATGTCGAGAGTAATACCAAAGCGGGTACTGAATTAGAAGTGATCGTTCACTGATTCAGGTCTAAATTAGGATATGTTGATGAGTGAATGAAGTCCGTGTGTAGCTAAGTTGTACTTTTGGCTCTAGATGCCGCTTCTTAAAAACAAGAGACGTAAAAATTTCGGCTTAAAATCGCTGAAAATCAGTTAGCTGTCTTGTCAATGACAAGTGTCATTAGAAACAACAAACCATTGTGTTTTGAGTTACCACTTTTAAATGTATGTGAAATTACAGACCGATGGACTGTATGATTTCGACTAATTTTATTCTGCATTTGATAAGGATTTACATAATCAATGCGAAATTTGTGCATCAAATATTGTTTAGTTCTTTGAACTTGAAGGTATCGTGGTTGCTTATATTCTAAGAGAAGGAAATTCACCATTCTTCCGAAAGGTTTGGTATCAGAATTTGAAAAAAATCAAAAAAGCTTGTGTAAATTCTATATACCAAATTTCATTCATCTAGTTCAAAGCGTTTTTGAGTTATTATGTTCACAAATTGTATAGTTCAATGGATGAAAATTTATGAAAGGTTCTGACATATATGAAAGGCATGTATATAATCCTTTCTGGTTCACTTAAGTCTAAAATGAGAATTTATTGAGATTTCCATTTCACCAATTTGGCGATGAGAGTGCTTTTTCTTTTTATACTTCGCCTAGAGAAAGTAATAATATGAAAGTGGGTAAATTAAATCTAAAATATTATTATTTTTTCCTATTCCATTTTAAAAGTTCTAATCACTTGTTAAATATTCTTGCTTACTTAATATTTTATAATTAATGTCGAATATATAAATAAATAAACCAATGAATATATGCAATTAGTTATCACAGTTGACAGTTAGATAATAAAAACGATTATTTTAATCGTTAGCTTTTTTTCTGTTATTTTCACAGTCAATTCCTTGAAAGCATTCTTTGAGCTTATTTCTCTTTCAGATAAGATCAAAGATAGGTAAATTCGTTTTTCTGCCGATTCTAAAAATTTATATACATATATAACGTGTTACATCTGTTTGCATGAAGAAACAAGAAATTCTATTACTTTCGTAACTTTCCAGATTTTTTATACACATATGTATTGCCCGAAAGCTGAAAATATGTTTTATGTTAGGATGGCTTTAGCTAGTAATGGCTTTGTCTAGAGTAATAAATACCATTGGTGCTACTGGATCAGAGGTGATCGTTCTTTGGTTAGGTTTAATTACGATGTATGGTTGAATGAATGAAATCCGCCCCGTAAAAAGGGTTGTGACGAGCGATTATAGCTTGTACTCTTGGCCCTAGATGGCACTATTGAAAATACAAGAAACCCAAAAATTTCGCTTTGAAATCGCTGCCCTGGTCAGCAGGCTGGTCAATAACTAATGAAACAACACAACAACAACAAGAAATGGACTTCCCATTTCGCTACCTTTTTATTAAATGCAAATATTTAAAATATTAATTTATTGTGAAAAAAATTAAATAATTTAGAGCCTCCCATTTTAAGGCAAGAGTTGAATTAATAACTATACATTGAAATGAAGAAGTTACTAATACAAAAAAAAAATAACAGAAACATTTAAATATAAATAAACTTTATGTTATTAAGTTATATTAAAAGAGTATTATTTATAAAGGGATATTTATTTCAAAGAATATTAAAGATTCTCTCTTATTTAATTACATAGTATTCTTAAAAGTTGTCGGGTTTCTTTAGCAAAAAACACTATCCAAGATCTCTACGATCTGTTTTGCTATTTAAATGTTTAAAATTATCTTGAAATTATCTTAAAATGTTGTTGGACATTTTGCTTTATTAGAATTTTAGATTCACTTGAAACCTGAAGTGTACGACATGCACCAAGAATGGTAGGGAATGAATGATAATTTTTATATTCTACTATCCCATTAATATATACACAAAAAAGATCATTTCCCATGGATTCATAACTTTTCATTAAAATGGCTAAAAGGGATTTCTGTGCATAAAAGAGTATTTGTAAGCCATTAGAGAAGAATTCAAGAGCAATGATTTTTTTTTTAGTCACTCATTCTCATTGGAAGCCAGGAGTTACGCAAAGTAAGAGTTGAAGCTATATAAATAGCATTTCACTTCTTTGAAATCCTCGTAGAAAATATTAATCATTCTGAGCAAACCTTTTTTACTCTTCTTTTATTCTACAAATTTTATACTCTTGTATAATATATAATAATAATTTTTTGTTTGTTCATACCTTATGCTCTGCCATACCATTCAACCTATTCCGAAGAAAATTGCTAACTTATTGTTTGCTCTTGAGCTAAGTTTATAAGCACATTACAACAATCATACCTATTATATAAAAATGAATTTTTGTTTGTTCGTAACTTATGAGCTGCCTTGCTGATTCTAATGAAAATTGCTAACTTGTTGTTGGCTCTTGCGTGAAGGTCATATTTTAAAATTGACTAAATGCAACAGCAAACGGCACTTGTGATTCGGAGTTTATCGCTCGTATATGAAACAAAATATCATTATTATGATCGATGCCAATCAATGTGATTGAAATGAAATGGAAATATTTAATTAAAGAGCTAATTTTTCTCATTAAGGAATAGTCATTTGCACAGGATGTTGTTATTCAGCTTGCTCACTATTTTGTCTGCAGCAAACCGGAATTATTGATAAGACTTTACAAAACAGAATTATTATTATCGATGCCGATCAAGCTTTTATATGGAAATTTCCAGTACAAACAATAATTTTTCTATGTATTCACTTAATCCACAAACGATATTTCGATTTTACAGCGCATATCGTGTTGATTGCTTTGACAAAAAATTATGTCCCCAAACGTTGGTCAATTAATAAATCTACCAACGCAGCACGCAGAAATAAGGCCATTTAAGCTTTTCAAATAAACGAGGAACGACAAGCAGAGCAATAAAGCAGATAGTGCTCCAGAATATAAAGATTAATATGCTACAAGAAACGAAGGACAATTTTTATATGCTACCTGATCACGCCCATCAGAACCAAAAGATCAATATGAACAAGAAGAGATGCTGCTATTCTTAACGGAACGTAGATTATAGAAGGTGTGCTCATTCCAAGCATTCCCATTATTCCCACTGACATGCCTTTTGATTTCAAACGACTGCAGTTTCCCATTCGATGACCACCAAATTCAAGCACTTCAAAAGTGAGGGTTTAACTTAAAAAATTCGTATTTTTCACACGTTTAATTTTATACTGAATACTCACTAGCTGGACATCCAAGAACTTATTTGTTTTTGCTGAAAACGAAAGAACAAAAATATATTGTAAACTCTAAAGTATACTTGAATTACTAAGCAAAACAATTTAATGAAGATTATTTGTACTTCTCCTTTGTATATCAAAATATTTCAATGAATGTATTTATTACCGATGAGAAAATACATATCATTCTTAACTAATTAACATATATTTTTAATTTCAACGATATTTCTAAAACTATTTATTCTGCTGCAGCAACTTGTCGGATATAAGCTAGTAGTAAATAAATAAAGATAACAAGTGAAATTTATGATTCAAGAAAAGAAAAAAATATACTTTCTTAATTCTACAAAGACTTTTATCCTTTTATATCCTCATAATTATATATTCCGAACATAAATCTTAATTTATTCAGAATCTTTTAGACACTGAAAACGAAACAACATTATCCATCATTATAAAAGAATAATGCGGGTTAAATTCGAATGAAAACTTGTTTAATGTAGAGGTAATTAGATTTCCACAAGAAATATGAGTCTTTTGTCAAAAACGCATCCTGTTTATTATATCATTTTATTAAGGCAAAAAGATTTGTCTGCGGAAAATGGCTATAATAAATAAATCTTCTTTAAATAATTTTCTGCAATAAGTCTTTACTTCGTATTTTCTGTCGTTTTGCATTATAAAACGCTGTTCCGGGACATAATATTGAAGTTGTTCTGCTTGGAAGTTCCCATGGAAACTTTATAGTCAAACAGGTATTAACGTACAAATAAGCATATACAAATAATACAAACATTGCTTATTTTTCTGAGAACATAATTCTTAAAGAAATAATATATAATATTCAAGTAACTCAAATGTTTGCCAGAATTAATTGTAAATAACTATTATACTACTGAATGAATCTTATGAAATTAATTTAATCTTGAAACAATATCTGATTATAAAAGATTTTGTGTTAATTATTAAAATCAGATTTACTATTAATGTGGACTTAGAAAAATTATGGTACGGCAATTAAGTTTTTAAATGAATAGTTTAACAAAAGTAATTTTTAAGTATAGATTTATTATTTAAAAATACACGAGTTGTGATTCAAAAAAATTTTACAAGGCAAAGAAAAAATGCTTTATAAACAATATACACAATCATGCAAATGATAATTAAGATACATATGTGGTAGTCACTTCTCCACATAATCACCAAATCTGTAGATATGATTATAACACCATTTTTTTAAAACACGACTTTGTAATAATCAGGTTCTTGGTTACTGACTCAGTTCCCTTTTGAACCTTTTTGAAAATCACCGTCAGATATTTCGAATAAGTGTTTTTCAATGCTTGGAAAAGGAAATAATCATATATATATATATATATATATATATATATAAATTTAATTAAATTAACGGATAAAAATATAAAGGATTAAAATATTGTTTTGCTTTTGTCAGAGTACAGTTATAAAAAAAATTCCAGCACAAAAGGTGGAAAGCAACTTCAAATTTCTTTTTTCCCAATGACAAAAAAGTTTAGTAAAACAAATGCAGAAACATATAATATTTTACTGAAATTGTAATTTTTCGTTTGAATTTTGAATTTGCTAAAACTTTTAATGAATAGAAAAATGCTATATTCACTGTGTCTTAAACCATTACTTTTATTTTTAAATAATTTCTTAGTGAAATACAATAACACAAAACAATATTTTGCTACCAAATCTGTAAAATAAGTACATCTATCACGTCTGACAAACAACCAAAAGCAATGTCTTGAACACAGCTGAGTTATTCTCTTTTAGTATATTTTTTAGTGAAGCCTGTGTTCCTCCTAAAGTCGGCTCTGAAAAACAACTTTGATAAATTAAATACAATTTTTTTATTTTTTTTTCCAGTAGTATTCTTAGAAATTTTCCTTCGAGCATACTGACTTCTTTGAATAAATTCTTTATGACTTCTGAAGAAAACAGAAGAAATTGAAGATTTCTCAGAAAGGAATAAAAAAAAATCATTAATAAATGCTGAAATTCTTGCTTACCAACTAAAGTCTCTTTGCCACCATAAATTTGTGAAAAAGTGAACAGTAGCTGACGTCACAGGTTTTTTAAGAAGAAAGTTAAATTAAAAATACACAAATCAAATGGACTTGGAGAATGGAAGTAGTTGGGTAATTCCATACAGTTTTTGCCTTTTTTGGACAAAAGAACATTTGTTTTAGCTTGAGGTTTATACTATGTTTTCAAAAGGATAGTATTAGCTAATTTTAAGAATTAAATTGTTGTTATAATTTGAAGATATGAAAATATTTAACTTTCAATCATTGAGTAAGAAATTTTTTTCTTTGTGTATTAAAGTATTAGTTATGAAGTTTTTACAGGAAAATATTTTCAATCTGTATGATACATATTGAGATCGGAAAAGACTTTATGGATTTTAATACATTGTCTGTTCCGGCGTCCTAGCATAGGGGTGGTTCGCCTTCCTTGTGAACTGGGCATCCCGATTCGGGCATGGTTGTACTTCTGTGTTCTATCTGTGAAGCGTGAGAATGTGCCCTCCAGTGAAAAGGGGTTGTGCAAGCGAATGTGGCGCATGTAGCAGCTAAGTCGTACTCTTGTCCCTAGTTGGAACTGCTGAAAAAACAAGAGAATCTCACTCGGCTTAATTCGCTTTTAGATATCACTGTCAGGGGACTTATGAAGTGCTATAAGTAGCAACAGCGATATTGTTAAGACAATTATTATTTTGAGAGAAAGGAGAACCATTGTGGCAAAGTAAACTATTCTTTATGTCATAACTGAAATCTATTTTGTGTAACACACAGATAATGACTTTGTGCGTATTTTTTGAACTTAAAATTTGTATGCAATTTTTATGTAAAAAATGGCCAAGTAAATAATAGTTTATTATTCAATGTGTGATTACTACATATAAGGTACACTGTAATTATATATTTGAAATGTTCCAAATGCAAAAATTACTTTGCCGAGATAAAAAAAAACCGTAATACAAAAAATGGTATGAAAACTCATTTATTAAGTAATAAAATTGTAAAATTTTTCAGCACTGTAAAATGTCAAAAAGATAAATTTACACAAATTCAACGAATCGGACTAAAAAAATAATTTTATATAAAGTAAAAGAGGATAAAATATATTTAAACGAGATTGTGCGAATATGTGGCAGCATATTTTTTTAAACACAATAATGTTTTCAGGCTTTCATACAGCCTGTAATTCGCAGAACGGGACGTGCTTTATAGTAGTTGCATGTTAAAAGATGCTTCAAAACGTTTGATAGGGCAGTTTGGTAAACGTAGACAGTGGCGCATTTTTGAATAAGCAGACTCAAGAGAGTTAATTAAGAAAATAATACTGTTTTGGTGTTACTTATGTCTCTTTACAAACCCGCCAGTGATTTAAACAGAAATGAGCGTCTCTTGTTTTTTCAATAGCACCAACTAGGGCCAAGAATACGACATAGCTACTTTCTGTGTCACATTCGCTTGCACAACTCCTTTATAAAGGGGAGCACATTCACACACCTCACAGACAGAGCACAGAAGTAAAACCCTGCTCGAACCGGTACTCCAACCTGAAAAGCTCAGATCACTGGAAAGGAGTGCTACCCTTATGCCAGGGCACCGGCAATATTGTTTTGAACTTACAAATGTATAATATTGTGAAAAACGCAAATTCTATTAATTAAGAAAGGTTAGTATTGTGCATTTTATTGATTATAATTGGAGAACATTCTATTTGACAGATTTATTATAAGCTAATACTGAATAAATAATAATCATAAATATTAAAAATTAATAAATAATTTTTAATATTTATTCATATTAGAAATTATAAATAAATATTAAAACAATTAAAATATTAATCTATTTAATTTTAATTTTAGTTAAAAATGAGTTAAAATTTGAAATTAACATGGCCAATATCTTTAAACAGGGACCGCATATTGTGTACTGCTTAGAACCAGAAAATGATTAAATTAATACTGAATTAATGGGTTTTGGAAGGCACATGGGAATATAAGCAGCACATTTTGAGTAAGACAGGTATTAACGTATTTTAATTAAATTTTTGATTAAAGGCAATCTAAATTTTTAACTTTTTCCCTTGATAACCTCAAAATAATATTGGACAAATTCTTTTTCTTTTGAATCTTGTATGATATTTATTTCCCCAAAAATTTCTCTAGTTGTTTTAAATTAATGAAACGTGTTACTGAATTTATACCCACATGCGTTGAGAAGATAATAAAAAGATTTTTTTCTGAATTTATATCTGCTTTACATTTAAAAGAAAAATTTGGAAATAAAAAGGGCAAACGAATAGGCTCTTGAATATTAAAATTCCGAGATGTCTAATACTAGGAATTTATACCATAAAAATTTGTTGATTAACTTTCATCTGAAAGCCAATGATGAACGTCAGTTTTCCAAAATACAATCTATTAGCACTATAGCTTAGAGTCTACAGACGCTATCTAAGCATAAAAGATTTTAAACCAGTTTCAGCCTAACTATTATAATCTAATTCATTAATGCGATATTTATGGAATTTAACTTATAAATAAAATTTTCTGAATGCAAGTTAGAGCGATGCTGAAAACCGTTCTTACGTTTTCTAAAAACTAAATGTTATTCTTAATTTTTGCTTCTTTTCATGAGATGCTTCTTAGAGCACTTGCCGTAGGCAAGACGAAATTAGAGATTTTAAGCCATGAGCCAGTCTCTTGTTTAAGTATCGCACATTAAGGCCAAGAGTACGTCTTAGCTACTCACGCATCACATTCGCCGGCACACTGCCTTTCTACAGGGGACCGGATTTACATACTTTACAGGCAGAACAAAGGAAGGGCAACCATTCCCGAACCGGGACTCGATTCTAGGTGGCTCAGATCAAGGGAATGACGTTCTACCGCAATGCCAAAACATTGGCCTGTGAAATATAAAAAGATAGAATAACAATTGTAAAAAGCTTCAGTTTTGAGTTCAAGATTCTGATGAATCTTGAGGAAATCTGTATTTGTCTATCAAATTTCGAAAGAAATCTATTCCGAAGACTTTCTGTGTCATTGTTCGATTACCAGTGAACTGGATTACTGCAAAACTCTAAGAGGTAGGTAGATAAAATTAAGCGTTTTGCATATTAAAAAATGATTATTATCAAATTTGAATCAGAACGGTCAAGGGGTTGTCCGTCTGGCACCCTCCTTGTATCTAAACACAACACCTCATACACGGAATAAATTAATGGAATTCAGTATACAATTTTGAACTACAACTGTGGTTTAATATTGTGTTGATATCTTAATAAGCCAGATAATATCTATGGGATTGAGGATTTGCTTTTTTCCTGTGGTTATGTTACTAGGCTTCAGACTCAAAGGTGCCGGGTTCTATTCTGAGCACATCTCACCTCCCACAATGGTGACCTCGAACAATGAACCTTCAATTTTCATGGAATTGTCGTGGCGCCATCTACCCGCAACCAAAGTCGTCAGATTCCCTTGACGCAACAATTCACGAACGCTCGCCATAACGCTTGGCGTGACTAAAAAGCTTCTCCATTCGCCAAACAAAAATGGGTACGCCGCATTAGACACAACAGCTACATACACCAACAACTCACTCAACAAACCAATTCATCACCGCTCAACAATAATGCATATCGTTCGTCGGCTCACTGGAGGGTGAGTCTGTGGTGATATCTTAATAAGCCAGATAACATCGACGAGAGTGAGCAATTGCTTTTGTCTTGTGGTTATGTTATTAGGCTTAAGACCCAAAGGTCCCGGGTTCTTTTTTAAGCATATCTCACCTCCCACAATATCATTGTTGCTTTCGAATGGCAAGGGAGAATTCAAAATATGCATTTGCACGATAAATCCAATAAAAAGGTCAGATTCTGGCCATAAACGTAATCAGTAAGATCTCAACTATTATTTGCGTGCATAACATTTACAACTGAAATTTCATCATAAATGCAGAGAGCAATAAGTTTTCATTTAAAGTGTATTCAAGAAAGTTTCGAGAGATCACTACGACATGTTATTGTTTTAAATTCAAAATCAGAAGGCCATAAGTGAAAATGGCACCAAACAATCTAATAATGAACTTCGGAGACAGATCAGCGATACCACCAGCTGACAAAACGGAAAATGGTTTCTCCTTCATATTTTTCAAGGATAAAATAACACAAGAGAAGGATTCGGGATCTTCAAGGAGTGCATCTATCAGCAATGACAGAGTAGTCTGCAATTTTTCGTGGCGCTTGAGGATGTTTGAAGCACAAAATGAAATTCCAAAAAGGGATGAGGGAATGGAAACAATCATGAAGATATTCTCACAAATCTTAGGAATGGATAAATCTTTATCCTCTATAAGCATGAAATCCGACAAGAAGCAAAACATGACGATTGCTTGATTGCAAAGAAATACGAAACAAATGAGAGAAATTGCGTCCTGAAGTAATTGCACCGTTTCGAACAGTCGTGTGTGTATTCGAATGTCGTCTCGAATTTTATTCCTGTTATATTTTTCAAGTAGTGCAGATTGACGTTGCAGTGCAGTTGCATAGATACAGTCCAATCGCTTCTCATATCGGATCAGAAATTCGCTGAACTCAAAAAAGAGGATACCACACATCATGGCAACAAGGCAAGGATATACAAACTGATAAGAGTAGGATAAATAGATTATGAAAACGCGAATCAAAATGGCAGAAATACCTTCTTGAAATATGTCGTAGAAACTGTAGAAAAACTTTAAAGGACAAGTAGAGGACATTGACAGAGCTGATGTGACCCCCAGAGTTGTAAAAAATAAAATAAGGCCAAAAAGAATGACGTTTACAGATTTGTTTCTCTTGATTTTGTGGTAATTTATCATCTTACCTTCCAATATGCTGTAACGATTAAGTAACTGTTGCAACAGAAATTTTTTTGATTGCACTATGTAGTGAAGAATTAAAGAAAGAGGCGTAGCTGGAATGTAACCTAATGAAATCTTACAAACAAGATTGTCGTAAAATTGTGTACTGAAACACAGCATACTGATTACGGACACACCATAAATTGGCATCAGATGGACAAAGATAATATAAAATTTAGATAATATTTTGATAATTGTCCCTTTATGAACGTTGTCTCTCAAAATATCGATGCCATTCATTTCAAGAGCAATCCACAGGAATTTATACTTCTGCCAGATTTGTAAATTGAATATTGATTCCAAAGTTACTTTTTTATCAAGTTGTTTTTCATTGTATCCAATCCTCATCTTGAGTACTTTGTGAAATCGAATTGAATTATATTTTCCGGTTTAATTAATGTCGAAGTATTTAGTTCCAATCACAGTTTTTGTCATCATCTCATAGAAAATTAGGGAGAATAAATTTCAGAAGAAAATATGCCTCAGGACATTGAAGAGATTTCAAAGATCTTCAAATGAAATTTAGTTATGTTCATAAATCTAGAATGCAGCAAAAGCGAACACCATTGCGAATGTTTCAACTAGAAAGTCACCCAGCATATACCACTCATGTTGATTATTTTTTTGTGAATTTCACTTATAATTTTGATCGAAGTTAGCATTTTTTTTAGACCTTGTTTTCTCCAAAACCATGCTACTTTCCTTTCGTAAACTGAAGTAAAATATCACTATAGTTTGTATCGATGAATTTCCAATATTTTCATTTACTATATAATTTTGGAAATGAATTGTTGCTGCGCTAATTTATTAATTTTGCTCTCAGTAGTTTTTGTTTATTTGAATATTCAACTTTGGCGTTGATTCTTTTTTTACAAAAAGAGGATTTTTTCTATTTCTTGTTTGGCTGCAGTAAAATTGAGATTTTACAGACAATTCACTTATTGAAGCTATACAAGTCACAATAACTTCATATTAAATTCATGAACTCAAATTATCTTTCAATTAGATAAAATTACTTTAAATTTTTGTTGATGCATAATAGAGTAAGAGTAACTAGAATATAATAGGAGCTCCCCTGATGGAGCTTCTTTTGTTATATGAAAATATCTCTTTATTATAAAAACTTGCTGTATAAAAATATTTAATGGATTAAAAGATGTATATAAAACAAGTTGATTTTTTCCATAATGGTACTAACAAAAATGAGATTAAAATATCTTATTTCTAATTAGTTTAATTTGCTTTCGATTAAAACATAGTCTTATGCTCCTAAAGTTTTTTAATTTATTGCTGCAGAGTTTAGACAATATAATCAGTTCATTTTGCTCTTAACTCTAATCTAGAGTTATCGCAAACAAGCAGACAGACACAAAGATATAATTAAAATTAATGTTGTACTGACTCAGGAAAAGAATTTAAAAAAACCCATGGTGATCGCATTTGTTGACTGTTATAGTGCTTTTAACGTTTAATCTATAAGACTATTTAAATGTTAGCTAATGAAAAAAATATGTAAACAAACTGAACATGTTCTAAACTCTAATCTAGAGCTATCGTAAACAAGTAGACAGTCATACACAAATGTATAATCAAAATTAGTGTTGTACTGTTTCAGAAAAATCAAAAAGAAAAAAAAATCTTGGGGACCATATTAGTCGACTTTTAAAGTGCTTTTAACGTTTAACCTGTAAGACTATTAAAATAATATCTTATGAAAAAATATGTAAACAAATTGAAGTCAGGCCAAAGTCAGTTTAAATGTAAATATTCTGTAGAAACTCCTTGGTAAAAGACGCTGAAAAGTAGAATATTCTGAAAATTTCTGCTGCTTTTTAAATTTTTTTTCCCGTCTTATATCTTTATTTTGTTGTTTCATTTTTAAACATCGAGAAATCTTGACATAATTTTTCCTTCAAATTCATAAAAAAATATCAGAACACTATAGAAGTAAATAAAATTAATTAGAATTATTCAATGAATTTTAAAATCAGTTATAAAAATATTTAAAAATTATAGTATCAAGGAGAACACTGATCTCTTCCAAAATGGAGAACTCAAACAGTGCCAGTGAAAAATTGGCTACTAAATTCCTTTTACAAAGACATCAAACAAGGCAAGTAAAATAAGAATTTGAAAATGTATTCATTTCCATCACATTAATAACTTAGAAATATGACAGAAAACTGAGTCATACGTATTTTAGCAGAAAAATAAAAGATAAATTGAAAACAAAACACAAAGCATCGCTCTGAAGCGATAAAAAAGGATTGTGTCCATATAAATAATTTCTTCATTTACTGAAAGTGCTCGGTCTTTGTGAAATTAGATGAACATCTTCGAGATCCATTATTTTTATCGCTTACAAAGAAAAAGAAAAAATTAAAGAAGTCGTAACACGAAACTTTTTTTTCTAATGTGTTTCTGGAAACTTAGAAAATAAAGAATAAAAAATGTTTTACTTCATAAATAAAATTCTGGCTGATAAAGTAAAGGTAACTTAAATCAAAGATAGTATTCCATTTTCTAGGAACTGGATTTTGGATTCGCTAAAGCAAAAAGATTCATATCTTTTTTAGTAAACGACTATGTTTGGCAAAGAAATAAAAAACGATTTATATTTTGTAATAGTAGATATATTTATTTAAAAAAATTAATGAACTGGATAATTTATTTAAACGTATAATAATTAGCTGAAATATTTTTTAGAAGTATAACTTAATGTATCTCATAAATAAATCATCACAATGATCTAATTTTAAAAACATTGGCCATTGCTTATTTATTTACTTTCTGTTCAAATAAAAATGGATTTTTAATCAAATTAAATAAATAAATATATTTTAAATAATTCACCTGGGATCTATCCGATTTTCAGACAATTCAAAATTAAAAATGCTTACTGGAATAGCATGCGAAATAGTGATTATTTATGATATTGTTAACGATTTTTCCTGATCCTTCAATCCGTCAGGTTCTTTTTTCCTTGTATAGTGGGTGTGTATGGTGTGGGAGAAGATGATGACACACAGACAATGATCAGTCCTCAGTAGACGACACAACACAGACGTTTATTTACAAGACGAAGACAGGACAGCACAAGGACGACAAATGCTTCAGGACAGCTCAGTTGAAGACAGCTACGTTTCCAACGACGACACAACGGGCTACGAAACACAAGACATTCTTCGTCAGAATATGCCACACAGAGATAAGCAGTCCTCCGTTCAGGACTATGCAATTCAAGACCCCTCTAGTTAGGTCTTCTGGATCAATTCCGCCTAGCTACTTGTCTTCTTCGTTGAACACCAGGCAGTCGTTCTTCGTCTTGATTCCTCTTCAAGACCTCTCTATTCAGGTCTATTCCTTGTCCGATCGATTCAACTGTTCTGCTTCTCGCTTGATTCACACCACCGCTTCAGATGGCTGGCCCTTATATAGTGGCGGAAGGTGGGGCTACACCTTCTGAACCAATCAGGATAATTCTAGACGTATCTCGGCTCCTAATGGACGGATCGAGAAAATTCTCGATATTTCTCGTATTTTATATTTTGTCGCCAAAGTCGCCAAATGATCGCTTTGTCGCCAAGCCTTGGGATCTCTGACTTTACACCCATTTACTATTCAATACATATTACTGTAAATCTCTCTTTTTTACGATGAGAGTATCAGAGCGGGAAAGCAAAACTACATGTTCGTAACAATATTATGAGCATAGTATTTGATAAAATGTCCACTGTTTATAATAAATTTAAAAAAAAATCAAATGAATATATTTATTAAAATTTTATCATGTAATTTTTTTTTTGTATATTACGTATAATAACAATAAATTATGAACATTTTAATTTTGTATTTAATGAATTTTTTTAAGCTTACAGGTTGGGAAAGATCAATAGATATTTTCCCAATATTGAATAAAAATTAAAACTATTATCAATCAAATTCTAGTGCATGAAGTATTTAAATTAATCTTATTTAGTAGAAAATTATGGACAGTTTTAAATAAAAAGAGTACTTATCTGAAAGGTCCTACTTTAAATGAAATAATTTCAATTTCATCAATTTTTTTTTGAAATTCTAGAAATAAAGCTTTACCTCAAAGGTTTCTTCGTTTTATTTAATTTTAAAAGATTAAGAATAACTTCTTCGAAATAAAAAAAAATCATCCATTCACTGAGTTTACTTTTAAAAAAAATAAACGCTTTTTGCTATAAATTATTTTTTACTTTACTCTCTCTAAAACTATTTCGTCGAACTTCCCTATAGTTTTCCCTCCATTGGTTTGCAACATTTTATTCCGTTATTCTAATCACTTACTTCCCATTATAAGATTTTTATCCAAAAACATGAATAGAATAAAATAGCATAAAACTCCTGCCCATATAAACGTTGATCATTGAACGATAAAAAAAAAAAAAACGTAAGAAAAAGTTTTAAATGGAACGAAATACTCAATGGCTTTAGCAAAAAATCTTTCGCTTGCTTGCTTTTTAATCTGATGCGATGTGAAATTTGATTTTGACGGATTAGAAGAAAAAAATGTTTTAGGGATCATCAGACAATTAAATTTTCTATTGCTTAATTCAAGGTATGTTTCGAGTTTTTTTATGTAGGACGAAGGTAAGTTTAGGGCAGATTTCAGAATTTTTACCAGTAGTCATATAAAGAGAACGATATCTGGGTTACCACGGTCTTTTTTCCATGCCACATTTAATTTAAACGAAATTACTGTGTGAATTAAATCCGATTGCAAGACAAGTTTTTTTAGTGGAATCTGCGTTTGTATCTGAAATCCCTTGACCTTATTATTACACGACGCAAAAGTTTATCGTTGTTCCAAATGCTGCAATTCGAAACTTGCAGTTAGAATAAAAATAAAGTCCTTCTGTAACATTATTACGAAATAAATAAAGAGAATAAAAAGAAAGAGTCTGCTGATAGTTTTAAATCACAGAAATCGAACGAAAAACTGATTTGATGCGTGTCTAATCCGATTAGTACCAGAAATATGAATATTCCATCAAAAATACAGACCGCTTTCTTTTACAACTCGTCTGCGTAAAGATCTAGGATTTACCTGCAACAGACGTTTGTTTTAAATAAAAGTAATCTGTTAACAGATATTTTGTTCAAACCTTTGCATTCTCTTGAGTCTTCTAAAATACTTTTCCACGAGCATGTTTTATTCCAAAACCAAAGAGTGCAATTTTTTAAATAAAAAATTATTTATAAATAATGAGTCATTTTTGTTCGAAACATGCTAAAATGAAAATATTTTATAATTGATTCCTTAACTGTTATAAATATATAAATATATATATTTTTAAAAAATTATTGTGTTTAAGGTTACTCTGTTTTCAATTAAGATGTCCTAACTTTCGATAGATCGTTGTACAAACCTTTATAAAACTTATTTTCTTATTTAAACATTTCTTTATCGCCATTAATAGATTTTTTATTGCAATGAGAAATGATTTATATTCCCTTCTTCCTTTTATTTGGTCAAATATCGGAAAGGGGAAATAATTTAAAATCCTCTTGTAGGTAGTCAAACCAACAACTTGAAATCTATAAAATTACTGTTGAGTATTATTTTTTGAATTTTGAACCCTTCATGATTTTTGAGCTGAATTGTTAAATATATTGCTATTCACAGTCCACTTTTGAACTTTCCTTTTTTTTTATTCCTACTATGAGTTCACACTCTCCCTATATATATTTATTTATAAATCTTGTTCAAATTTCCAGTCTTTAATAAAATACTTTTTATTCATCCACTCGAGTTCAAATACCAGTATTGGGCGACTTTTGATGTTAATACAATTTTCTTTCAAATATTAATTGACTAATTAAATTTAACTGATTCTTAATACTTTAAAAAGAGTTTTAGAAGTTTGTAATGAAAATTGAAATCGACAAACAGTAGTTAAATCTGTAAAATGCAAGAATTTCAGTATTTTTCACGTGAAGTTGAAGAATGCGAATTTAGTTCTTGGAAAAATTAATTATTTTTTCTATACTTAAAATTCTTTTTCATAATTATTTAATAAATGTAACTAAAATTAAATTTTTCTTTGTTGATTTTAATAGGAATTCAATTTAAAAAAAAATTTATATTACGATATTCAGTTGTTCGGAACTAGATTTACGAACGATCGTCAACTATGTCGCTAGATTTGGTCAAATCTATAACGAACAGAAATTTCTCAGTGCTGATACAGAAGTTATTGAGTGAAACGAAATCGGCAAAACCCGCCAGTAATAGCGGATTTGAATGAGGAGCAGATTACGCCATTTTGAAAACCCCGAAAGTGCTTGACTTGGAATCAACCAAGAAATAGTCATGACAGATGAAGTCAGAGTCTCCACATAATCACCAAACATCTTGAAGCATTTATAACACCTCTGAGCCAATTTATTAATCGGTCTTGGTAATAATCAAGTCCAGGCTATTCAGCTAATTCTAGGCAACTTCTTTAACATCATCATCTAATTTGAACCTTGTTTCTGAACCTTGTCTTTTCAATACCAGAAAAAGGAAATAGCCACTGGGAATCAAATCTGAGCTGTATGGAGGGGGCTCCAGACCTGCCACTAAACTTTTTCATCAATCTCTCAGGTCCACTTCATTACTGTCGCTATTTCAGGTCTCAGCTCTAACATTATCCTTTCGAACGACTGGTATAAGGCAACTAGTGGTTCCTCTGTATGTAACAATATCCTTACCCACAATTTATACTTTCCTGAAGTTGGTGCTTGTGTACATTTTTTGAATCACCCTTCGTAGACTCCAGAAAAATAATCACAAAGAATATTTGCAATCCAAATGTGCAGTTTGTTTGCGGCCAAATTTTAAAATGTTTATTAGCGATTAGTTTTCATTTCATTTCATAAATTTTTATTTGAACAAACAATGTAAAATAAATGACATTAATTTTTTAAAAAGATCCATTTTTCTTGGAAAGTTATCAGAAGTTTATTTACTCAGTCTTAAAGAGTCTTCTGTTCTTTTCTTGGGAAAAAAATTCTGAATATTAAAATACTTCCGAATCTTCAGTCCTGAGCATTTACGTTGTAAAAATAAACGTTGAAAAGTTTTGATGCCCAAGGCATACTCATTCAGCATCAAATATAAGTCGGAGAACAAACAGACGTAGATATTGTTTGCTTTTGAATTGACATTTATTTTACTAGTACAAAATGAAGTTTGAATATTACCTTTTCTTTTGATAGAATTTCTTTAACTAAATATTTTTTATTATATTTTTCAATTCTTACTGAAGGTATGTGAAATAATATAAATCAATAGCTTATTACTTTCATGTATACATAATATAGATAAATTATAATAATTATCAAAAAATTCAAACTCGAACTTTTGATGAATTTCTCCGTTTTAGACGTCCTCGTGTTTGAAAAACATATTTTTGAAAACTATCCGTCCATCTGTCGGTCTATGATAATGATAAATCAAAAACCCAATAACTCTTTTAGCTAGAATGTTGAAATATCGTATACTGTTTTTATACCAAATTCATAGAATTCTATCAAAATTTGAATAAAATCTGTTCGTTAGTCCGTTTATTAAAATATGATAACTACAAAACGAAGAGAGCTCGTTAGATAAAATTCATTTCACAGATTTAAAGGCTATAGTGTAGAAACCTTTCAAATTCCATGCCAAATCCAACAACGGGCTAAATGTTCGTCAGTTCCTACTTTTAGAACCATGTAAACGTCCTAATACAAAAAAGTGATGACTTAAATATATCAAATTTGGTATGGAATCTTGTGTCTACAAACGTAGTTTTGTGTTAAATTTTTGTTTCAAGCAGTTGTGAAAAGCATATCTAAAAGTAACGCATATCAAGGATAAATCGTCACGCATGACACTATAGATACACTAAAAATGCTAAATTCATGCCAAAAGAGAATATTTCGTTACCATTGTAAGCCCGTTGGATATAAAATGTTCTCTTCTTTGACAAATTTATTCGAATGTGAAGAAAAGTTTTTGGGTGACGACTACCACTGGTGTTAAAGTGAAAGAGTATTAAAATCATATTGGGTTTCTTTATCAATTTTAGAAAGAAACATTTCCTTTATATCCTTCTAAAATATGCTTTTACAGAAATTAAATTTCTTGGTGGGTGTTTTGGAGACTTAAGAGTTCGAACCACATCAGTGAAACTTCGAATTCTGTGATTATTCACCACTATTCCAACGGTTACTTTTTCACTCCTATACTTTAGTAGTAGCCGTAAATTGAACGTTTGCTAATCTAAAAGTCAATATTATCACTAATATTCTGCTTATTTTCTGTTGTTCTCACGAAATAAAAGCCTTTTATCTTCATAGTGGTTCGCCTTCTCCTTCATTTCCACCACACGGTAAAAAGGCGCTAAATAAACTCCATTGGAAAAATATTCTAGAAACTTTTCATGAACTTGAAGAAATTTTTATTATAATTCAGAGATTTAATCTACTTTACGAATAAGAAATATAAGAAATGAAGCAGCGTCATATCATGAGACTACTTACTATGTATGGATCACAAAGAAACCACTTCCTGAAAAAGGTACCAACATGATACACCAGTCTACCATTCGTCGTCATTGAATGTCCTCACTTCTTCTTGTATGCAGCTGACCTCCCCACCACCACTGAACGCAACAGAACATAGTGAATTTCACTGGGAACATTTTCAGATATCGAATACACTTATTGAGAAATATAAGCATCCTTTCAACTTTTTATCTATAAAAGAATCCTCCAAAATTGAAACTGATCATTGTCATCATTGCTGAAGTGCTGTCTGAACAGGAATCTTATAGTTATGAAAAGAATAAACATCCTAAGAATTTCAAATACTCTCAGATTTATATATTTGACTGTGAATAAACTAAATTATAATGATTTATTCAAAACTTTTATGTTGAATACAAATTATTATTTTGTTATCTATAATAAGAAGTAAGAAAATGATTTGAAAGTCTTCTTTGCTTTACTAGAAATTATTCTAATTTATCTTGATTAATTACAAGAGTAATATTCTAATTTTTGGAAGTAGGTTAATTTAGCGATATGTACTGTAAATTATATTCTCCGCTACTGATGTACAGTCTATATATTTATAAAAGAATTCGAATTTAAAAAATATTTTTCGAGAAATAATTTTCTTGATACCTATATTAGGCAGCATTCTAACCATTCATTGCAAGCAATACCAGTAATGAGTGGAAGATGTGTGTAAAGATTCCTTCATATTGTAATGAAATGGGACAATGCTTAGATGCTGACTGTGTTGCAAGAATAATCATTACAAGCAATTAATATACACACAAATAAATTATTTAACTTCCGTCTGTATTGAGTTCAATTTTTTTA
>JAPMOQ010025643.1:68491-96429 GCA_026543055.1 Argiope trifasciata
TACATGCCATAAGAAAATTTGTGAAACCATTGGTGAAAAGATAACCGGTTAAAGTGCACCATTGTAAACTATTCTAAACAAAGTTAGAGTTTGGAAAGGGAACTATTCTATACAAAGGTAAAGTAAAGGTAAAGATTGAAGTGTGATGAAGTTCAATATTTTTGACAAATTTATTTAGAAAAACCAAACATATATACATACATAAGAAACATATTATAAACCTATAACAGCATAAACATAAAACTTTATTAGTTCGCCATATTGGCTATAGATGGCAGCACGTTACCGCTTGAAAATTTAAGTAGCCATTATGGCGAACTAATAAAGTTTGAAAATATCCTATCTGTAACTCCGAACTGCTCGACCGTAGCGCTTCAAAACTGGCACCAATTGATTCCTCGTGGCCAAAAACCCCAGACCCCCAAGTTTACCGGAGTTTATTAATTCTGGGGTGATTTTCGGCTTGGCAACCATTCCTCGTATTAGATAGATAAGAATAAGAAGCTGTAGTACTAATTCCTTTCATTTTTGTCTTGCAGTTTCAAATAATTGACTAAAACCATCACTACATTAATTCTACTTATATATTATTGATAATTTGGATTTTCTATTAAAAAATTTCTAAAACTATTTTATTCTTTTTTTTTTTTCAATAAAATAATATCTTCAATATATTTGAGAAATTATATTCTTCAAACAAAAACAAAAAAAGCGAAAAAGATTTTTGGAAGACAAAAAGAGAAAAGAATACTTTCAACTTTCGCAAAGCTATTTATGGTTTCGATATTTTTGCTACCAACTTCTGATTCCAGGAATGGCATGGAATATGAAACGGCTCTTTCTTCTACGAGTGGATTCATCTTATTGTTTTACCTGGCGAAAGTCTTATTTCAAAACTCCACGTTCTTCCGATATCGGCCGCAATAAAAGTCTGGAACTTGGAAACTATTCGCATTTCTTTTCCTTAATTTTATTTATGGAAGTTATCTTTTATCTCCCCTTTTAACAAGATTAATGAAATTTGTATTCTCTCCTTTTCCCTTTCATTTCAAACAATTTTTCGTTCTTCTTGAAACAAAGTCAATAGAATAGATACTTTTAAGACAATGAAAATTTAGTTTGAAGTTACTGTAGTTGTTATTTTTTTAATATAATGATGTTAATTAATTACATTGTAAAATATTGTATCTCTGCCTAATAATAAAAAATGTGCGTGTGTATTGATTTGGCCCTTTACAGAACATACCGTTGTTCGAACTACAGATATGAAATTAGGCTCATGTGTATCTTGCAATATAAAAGTATGATTCCTAGAGGATTTTTATTAATTTTTTTTTAATTAATCATAGTTTCAACTGAATGTTAAGGAGTTGTAAGGATAGATTCTGCTAAACTTAAGATTCTTCAGTAAAATATTAGGTGTTATCCAAAAAAAAAAAAGTTTTCAAGGCAAAGGAAGAATGTTGTATTAACAATAGACACAGGGGAGAAATGTAATGCAGAGAGACATACGTTGTGGTTCTTTATCAACATAATCACCAAACATCTTGACGCATTTATCACGCCACTGCACCAATTTGTTTGACCCGTCTTGGTAATAATCAGGTCCTCTGATGTTGAGCCAATTCTCGGCACCTTTTGGAACATCACCGTCTGATGTGAAATTTGTTTAGGATAATTGTTTCTTCAATGCTGGGAAAAAGAAATAGTCACTGAGAGAGCCATTGTGGGGGAGACGCCTCTCCTATAAAGGTTTCCAGCAATCTCTCTGTTCTCTTCAAAAGAATGGCACCATTTCACCACTTGTTGTCTATTCATTGCTTCGCCTCCCATACACTTCAAACGGTTTTTCTGTGAAAGTCCAATGGTCTTATTCTTGGCCCATAGAAATTGTATCATTACTCGCACCTCACTTCTTCAGACGCCTTACCATTGCTCTCGCTGTTTCAGGTTTCGGTAGCAATACTATCACCTCGAACGACCGGCCTAAGACAACTATCGACATCTGTCTCTACTTTGGGTAACAGTATTTCCACCCAGATCTTCTTCTTTCCAAATGCTGCTCGTAAACTTTCTTTTGGATCTCTACTCGTATTATTGTGCAAAAATGAATTTCACAAAAATCTCTTAAGATCAAACTTATATAAAATTTATTTTTGAATTAATTATTTTAAATGTTTATTATTTTCTCATTTCTGAAAATTAAAAAAACGATTTGTCAAAATTCTAATAACAGATTACATTTTTTTACTAAAATTCGTTCTATGTTCTTAGTCTCAATGGATATTTAATTGCGCGATTTTCTCCGACTGTTGAAAGTAAAAAAATAGGAATTTTTTTTAAATATCTGTTTAGTTTACAAGATGAATGAAAAAAAAAAATGAAATTACGGTCTTGAATTTTGAGGGAAAATGAATCAGGCAGTTAGGTTTGTAATAAGGTACCATGTGAACAGCTTTTATGAAAAAGATTCAAGTAAAAAATAAGATAAGACGGCTTCAATACCTATGATAATTTGTGGCTTAAAATCCATTTATTAACTACTCCTAGGACATGGACTTATCCCTAGGAGGTATAGAGAAGTAGAATACTATCAACATATTCATTAAAGGCGATGGCTACAATAATTTATGAAAACTGAAAATTGGATATTTGTATGTCAATCATTATTAAAATACCTTTATAAGTGATTTTTTATATGCGTATAAATAATGAATGGTATAAGTGATCTTGCCGGAAAAAATACTTAAACCCACCAACCTCTTTTTGGATATTTAGCCGTCGTTTGGTTTTCTGGCACTTATCTCATTCTAGTAAACATATTTATCATTTAGATGACAGTCTCGAGGAATCCCTTCAGTATACTATTTTCTGCCAAAAACATTAAAAAATATGTTGTTTGTGTCCTTTATGTTCTTTGAGCTATATTCAGAAGATTGGAAAATAATAAAATATAGGCTTCAACAAAATTATATCCCACATCAATTATAATCCTTTGGTTCGCTTTATTCCATCATTAATTACAGAGTTTAAGCTATAACTATTTTTTCAGAATGAATTTAAGGTATCAAGTGAATTTATATAAGAACTTTTGGATTAATAATCATAACTGTTTTTATGAAAACAAAACCCTATTTAGTTTTTAAATTCTTTAAAATAATAAACATTTGGTAACTAAATTTTACATGAAATGCTTATATTAAATGTTTTTGGATTCTATTGGCAAAGCAGCTATGCTGCGCCAAACTGTATTTGTTTTAGGATTAAAATATATAATTTCATCAATAAAATTCAATGTAAAAATATTTTAAAAACACAAAGAATATTTAAATATGGGGATAAAAACAAATTGATTTCAAAAATGCAAAAATATTAGTATGTGGTTTTTTTTTATCAAACAAATGAGAAAATGTGAAGTGATTAGAATGATATAAACGTTGATAACTAAAATTTGGACATTCAATAAGAATATGGTAAACAGTCATGATGCAATTGCATTGAGAGCGCATTCGTGTCTTTTCTCCAAACAGTAGAAGATGGTTGAATCTAGTATGACCTATGCGCAAACAAGATTGCGTCTGCTTTTCTATTTAGAAGACATGACCAAGGTTTAGCACGAGAATTAACACTATGAAGTTTGTTTTCTGTTAACATATCTTATTGCATCTGCAGTTTTGAGAGTTAGAACAAAGTTTTGGGTTTTTTTTTCAAATCACCTACATGGATATTAATATTTGCCGCAGAAGTAGTTGATTTAGCAACACTCTCCGCCTTTTTGTTGCTCACAATACTTACATGAGGGGGCCACGAACTGAGCAAAATTGTTAATCCAAGAGAAGAAAGTCTATTGAAAAGGATTAAAATACTAGAATCTAATGGATGATTTCTAGAAAAAAATGGAATGATTTTAGAGACTGTAAAACACTTAATGAATTGGTGTAATTTATATATTTCTATTGTGGATTGTCGTATATTTTTCTAATGCAAATAGAACAGCATTTATCTCCTCTGTGAACAGAAAAGATGGGTTTTAAATGAAAAGACTGCATTTGGGAAAATAACAGCAAATGTGACACTATCCGATGTTTTTTTTATCCATCTGTGTATATTGAAATATAGTCTTTATATCGATGTCTGTGTTTATAAAAAATGTGTCTATAAATAGAATCTGAAATGTCAGATTTTGCAAACCCTTCAAATGGATTTAGGTATTGCATATTGGGATTTATCAATGGAGGAAAAATATTGTCCATTTGGGGTGTCGCATGCAGATGAAGTAGGTTTAGGTCGTTGAGAATGTTATGAATTCTAGTAAAATAAACAGGTGTAAAAAAATTTCGTACTTCCTGTAGTTGAGTTACGAATGGGAGGAGTTTAAAATTATGAAATAGATTTTGTGCATTTGATTTCGTTCTAAAATAATAATGCTGTGATATGTTGTCTAAAGTCAAGGGAGGTCTAAAAGCAATCAAAATGAACTGGAGAGGTCCTAAAGACTCCTGAACACAGTCTGAGAGCATTTTGGTGAACAGGGTCTAATTTGTGCAAAACTGTTTTTATGGCTGACTCGTAAATAACACAACCATAATCCGGCTTGGACAGAACGAGAGTTTTGTATATTTTAAGCATGGAGGTTTGATCTGCTCCTTAAGTCGTAGTTGAAAAGACTTATAGTATGTTTAATGCTTTTTCACACCTTTTCCGAAATACTTTTACGTGTGAGAGAGAAGTGGGCTTCTTTGAGCAATATACAGCAGGATTAAAATAATAGTATTAAATTTTGTTTGGGCAGTTATAAAAATTAAGGTTTTCAGATTTAAAAAAATCATAAAACAAGGTGATCGATTGCTGCTGTCACCAGACAAAATGTAATTAAACACTTATCGGAAATTTAATAGTACACTGTAACATGGATGGAGTTATAATATGTTAATATATGTGGACATGTTACTCTAGGTGTCGACCAACAACATAAATTTGATGTTTAGAAAGAAATATTTCGTCAGATTTTAGAAAATTTAATTAATAAATGAAAAATAATGGCATAAACGATATTTTAATTTTTTATCCAAACTACTGTGAAAGTATCTAGTAAAAAAATTAAACCTCTTGTTATCCTATCTATTACACTTCAAATAATGGATTTTTCTTATTAGCACACTGAAATATTCTTTCTTTGGAGCCTTTTAGAAAAGGCAATGTATTTCTAAGAGGGAAGATGATGAGAACGCTTCCCAAACCCCAGCACGGCTGTTCATAGGCAGAATCGGGTTTCTAACTTGGCATCCTCCCCTTCCAATGCCAAAGCCACCACTTTATTTAATTTAAGCTGAAACTTTTGTTTTGAATTTTTTTGAAGTAGTTTGCCACGCAGTTATCATAAAATGCCATATAGATTGAAGATACGAATTTATACGCAACAGTTAAAGTGCAGATATCAGTTAATCGATAGAGTAGCTAGTTAACCTGTATATCAACTTGGGTAATCCGTCAAAGTGTGGAAAATTATTTCATTTTTAAATTAAATAGGTATACCACGAATAATTACACAATCTTTGTTTTGAATTTTTTTGAAGTAGTTTGCAAAGCAGTTATCATAAAATGCTATTTTGGGTTAAGCTACGAATTTATACGCTACAGTTAAAGTGCAGATATCAGTTAATCGATAGAGTAGCTAGTTACCTGTATATTAACTTGTGCAATCCGTTAAAGAGTGGAAAATTATTTCATTCCTCAAATTTCTTTGGTATACCACGAATTAATAGATAATCTGCACATTATCTACTAGTAATTCGTTAAAGTGAAATAAAGACATTCGATGGAAAAACAGTAAAAGTTTGTACGCTTAAATTAAATGTCATTCATTTATTATTTGATATCTAAAGAATCAAGTTTATTCAATAGAATAATCAAGTTTACATTTGTTTTTAGATTCAATAACAAGTCAATTAAAAAAATTCAATACAGATAATCAAAGGGTTAAAACATTACTACAATTAAGGAAAGCGACATAATGTTTATTTATCGATATCTAAAGAATCGAGTTAATACAATCAAGCAAGATAACACATTAGTTGATAGAATAAATCACCAATAAAATGAGAAACTATAATTCAAAGAATGAATCTATGCAGCATATCATTATAATCAAGGGAGGGGATTTTTGAAACATGTGATAAAATTTTGATTACTTATTGGTGCAATGTAAAAATTAGTTTTTAGTGCAAAATATTTCTTCAAATCAAATCAAATTTATTTAAATAAATATCCTCATCTTTATTGGGGCTCTTGCATCTAGCCGCTGCCTTTACGGCTGTCGATTCAATACAAAAAAGAACACTTGTTAAAAAGCAGAACAATATAATTTTATTTTAAAAACAACAAAACACTGTTGGTCATACATGGACATTGTTACTAAGCACGGACGCTATTTCAAGACAAAAAAACATATGTACATAGAAACAATTGTTGGTAATGGCGCTGTTTAAAGACAATAAAACTTATGTACATAAAAACAGTTGCTAGGTAACAGCGCTAATTAAAAACAATAAAACAATATTTAAAGAAACAGTTATTGCATTCATTTCAGTTCCCAACAATTAGTGACACTTTAAATTACCCAGCATTTGAAGAGGAGAATGAGTAAAAAAATAAAATGAGAGATTTTTTTTTGAAATTTGTTCATTTGGTAGCCCCTAATGTGCAGATTATCTAGTAAAATCGTGAAAAAACTCTTCACTCCGAACTTTAACAGAGAAAAATCAGTTAATCTACACAAACCTGTTAATTTGCTTTCCTGTACAGATAATTGAACCACTGGAAAAACCATTTTACGATCAGCCCTGTTGAGTGCTATTCGGAACCACGTCAGTAATCTCAGAGCTTGATGACTATTTGGCGACTTGCTGATAAGTTTGGTGACCAAATAGAAATTACAGGAAACTTCGAGAATTTTATCGATCCATCCAATAGGAACTGAGATATGCTTGATTGGTCCGAGAACATTCTCGGCCGGCCCCCTGGAATTATAAAAGGCCGGCAGTCTTACGGCATAAGGCATCATAATCATCAACGAAATCAATTGTGAACCAAGCCGTCTAGAGTAGAGCGAATCAAAGGCGGAAAAAGTGAATTAGTCCGGTGAAGTTCCAGCATTGTGCGCAGCTTAAGTCAGAGCTGAACTGAGCTATGAAGCAAGTCCTGATGTTTATTGTGGAAGCAGCATCGGATCCTGTGAGGGGAAGCCAGACTTGTAATAGTGTGTCCGCAGCTGGATACAGCTAAACGAGAAGTCAGTGGGGAATTGTAGCCGATTGGGGTGATATATGTGAGAGTAGGTGAAGCTACGAAAATTCCTTCTCCCGCTGAATTCTGTCTCGCCTCTTTGTGTCCTGCAATTGTTATTATTAAAGATTACGACTAGCGGGTTAATAGTTTGCTGTTATGCGTGTCCTATCTTCGTCTCAGTTGAATATAATTGCTTCTTTGTGTGTAATAAAAGTTGTCGCCTTTTCTATCAAAAAACTGTTTATTTCAGCTATCGAGATCAAATCAAAAAGAACGCCAACAGGAGTAGTGAATCCGTAACAATATATATTTTATCATACAAAGAGAAATATAATTCTTGCTTGTAAAAAAATGTTGAAATTGATCTGAATGAGGATAACTCATAAAAAATTTATGAGTTTCTTGGGAGAATTGTCCAAAGATATATTTTTTTTCACATTTTTGAGAGGAAATAGAAATAACTATTTTGTTAAAATAACTATTTTTCTTTCAAGAAAGATCTCAAATTTAAATTTTCTTTACATCTCAAATATACCAGCAAAAGTAATGTGGTATTTTAAAATTCATGACTCTTGGGAATGTTTCAAAAGTCTTGACTTCTAACTTCAATAATTTTTTTTTCCTTCAAAGAAAATAATAAAAAGATGGAGAATAATAAAACCCTTTATAAGCATGAATAGAGACAATTACGAAACGGAAAGAAAAAGATTGTTAATAACTGACGAAACGCTTTTGCACCTGAAGGCAAATACTTTCTTTCATCATTACAAAGAAGTCGAAAAGCAAACATTTGCAGATCTAGCTTGTGCTTCAACTAAAAAGTGTATGAGTAGAAGGAAATTCACTGAAACTTAGCAATTTTCTCCAGTGCCTTTCTTTGGCAAAGTATCTTTTGTCATATCATGAAATGTTTGCTGAAAATTTCTCAAAGAATAATTGTAATTTGCAGGTGATGAACAAAGAAAGGTTATTAAAGTCATACTAGTACTCATTTAAAGAAGTTTTCATTTTATTTCAAAGAATATTTTCTTTGAAAAATAAAGTATTAGTTTTAAAAATTTTGCACAAAATAAAATATTTTCCAGTTTCTCATCAATTGACATTGAAGTATAATATTTATCAATATTTTAATTTTGGTAATTTCTTATGAGTATTTTTTATTTTACTTTTAATTTTTTCTTGGAAATATTTTATAATTATGAGTTTAGCTATAATTCTTTATGATAATGTTGTTCAAATCAAACTTATATCAGCTTAATTTGTTGAAAAATCTTTTATAAATTGGTTTTATTTTGTGTTAAAAATTGGCGATCCATAAAAGATTGTTATTATCTAACACTGCTTACAAAACCCCCCTCTATATTAAGATGAATTAGTAAATTATGTGATAAAATTTCCTACAATTAATTTCTTAGCATATTAAAATTACCTTAATTTTAAGGAAAAAAAATATTAAATTCTTTTTTTCTTTTAGATGCTTTATGGTTTTAAACAATATGCTTTTGTTTTTAATATTTTCTGCTTGCAGATAAATCTATTTGTCGTAATATCTGAGCAAATATTCTTCCAATGTGTAAATATATGTCTAATTATGTACTATTGATACCAAAGAAATTTTAATTTGAAATGCGTTTTTGATGTTTTTCTTAAATTAATAAGTAAATATTTTATATTTTTCATACATTTGAAATATGCATTGCACCCTTTCAATACATCAGGAAAGGCAGTACACATAAAATTTAAATGAGAACTGATCGTTTCTGATGATTAGCTACTGGCTCTCTATATAATGAGTGTTAATTTAGCCATGTTAGCCAGTTTAAATGAACTACAACTTATGGTATCATATTTTCTATTTTACCTGCCCAGTAATCATTGACCAATTTATCAGCTTTTTTGGGGGGAAAGAAAGTATTAAAATAGTTCTACTTGTTGAGGTAGGAGTGCGGTCAAAAATTTATTTTAGATATAAAGAGTGATCTAGAATTCGTGCAACACGCTTTAAGAGTTGGAATAAAGCACTGCATTACTATTGTATTGAATAAGAGCAAGTGATGCGATGAAGTTAAAAAAAAAGTTATGAAGAAAAAGGAGAAATGGATTTGACAAAAGAGAGAGAGAGAATGGACCAAACGAAGAATAAAGCTCTACTTTTTCTATCTTCTTTTAAAAGTTTTGCGAAATTTGAATATTCGTTTATAATCACACCTGTATTTATAATAGACGCAAACTCTTCTTAGAATACCAACTCCATGCAACTGCCCAGTCCAAAATTTATGTTTAATTTCCTGTTATACGTGATTATCAAATAAGGTAGTTTTGCTGTTTCAATTTCAGTTGCTACTGTAATCTGAATAAACATGCCAATAAGAAACACAAAGTATGAAGAATAAATAAATAAATAAAGACTCCAGGTAATAAAAGTAAATAACCATTTAGAAAGCCCCCAGGGGCCACCTCATAATTGAGGTTAGAGGCATCCGGCATGGTGGCACAAAAGGTGGAGAATCTGACTCTTCCCATCAATGACGGGTGGTATTTCCGACGGGGAGGATTGTACCGTGGTCGTTGATGATCCTTAGAACTCAATCACAATTCTCACCAATGTTGCTGTAGCGGTGGTCCAGTCATTCAATATTTTATTCCCAGTGATTTCGAACAGAACGGAAAGTCAACGGAAGTCAGGCTTGCCCGTTTAAAAAATACTTAAAATTAGAGTGACATGATTTTTTTCTGAGATATGAATGACCTTAGAAAATAGTCTACCTTGAATTATGAAGAAGTATATTTTGAGGTTTGAAGGGCTTGCATTTAGTATTATAGTGTTTAATTAGTCTTTCAGAACAAATAAGTGACTTTGCAAGAGCTGATATACCTATATTTTTTGAGCTACTTTCAGAATGATGTTACCTGCTTCATCTATTCTCAAATCATTTCAGGCCCTATCAAGCATGAATTTATTGCAATGCAACGGATATTATTTTGAACAGGTCTTTCCTGAACTCACCAGCCGTCATTAAGAAAGAAAAAAAATTCAGAAATAATATTTTTTCTTAATTTTCAAATTCCCTTTTATTTCCAGAATCTCAGACATTTGAACGAATTTTTCATTCATCCCCAAACCATGGTAATTCCTCATTTTAACAAAATAAACTTCATTAATGATGACTTTATGCCTATGCGATGTATTTGTTGAGTTCCAAACAGTTTTATTCAAAATCCTTTTTAACCTCTTTGTACTTCGATTCAGATGATGCGATTCTTTTTTATTTCTTTCTAGAAAAAAAGGGAAATGTAGTGGAATAAACCTATATCTATTCCTATCCATGAACGCGGAGATAATTGAAGAAAAGCGAAAGAATAGAAATTGGTTTCAAGGGAAAGGAAAAAATCCCGGTATTTTGGAAATGGCTTTTTTTCTACTTTCTAGAAACTGTTGCTTGCTTTTCTTTTCTGTTGTGATGCGCTGTTTCAATTCTAAAATGAAACAGTAAAAGTAATAGAAACCAAAAGAAATTAATGATTTTGGGATTCTCGTATTCTGATGATGATTAGATGTGTGCCAAAAGTGGCATAACACCGGTAAAGGCTCATAGTTGAAATAAAAAAAAAGAATTTAAATAGCTATCAAAGGACTTGCTATTCAATTCTTTTCATAAGTTTGTGTACTAGAAGCTGAAAGCAGCTAAAGACAGAAAAAAGAACAAAATAAAGGAGCAACATAAAAAGAAAAAAAAAATGAGGCCTAAATGGCTGAAGCAATAAAGCCTACATAACATCTCCAACGGTATCATTGAGACATAATTTGTAAATGTTACAATTTACCGAAGACAGGTAATTTAAATTTAGAAAACAGAAAGAAAGATGAAAAATAATAAAAAAACCCTCTGAGATAAAAACAAATAAATAAACGAGTAAATAAATGAAAATAATAATAATAAACAGAAAAATAAATATATATAATTACTCAGTCTAAGTTGGAGTCCATGATCAAGAATAAAAGGTCAGATAGAGTTCTTTTTGAATTTTTTTTTCTTGTACTCATTAGTTGCTGCCCAGTTTTAACAGTGTTTGACAATCTAGGAAAAATTATTGCTTAATTTGGAAGATCCTAGATGGTTTGAGCTTCTAAAGTCAATTTATTGTTTGTCAGAATTTGGTAAATATTTAATTGAGAATTAATAATTTTCACAAAAGATGAAGAATAGGGCAATGGAAAATATAGCATGGAATATCATCATAATTATTACCGCATCTACAACTACAATTTCACAAACTCAGTTGTTTAAGATAATGTGAGCAGAGTCAGTTAAGTGGGTTTCATAGTTAGTAGGGCTAAATATTTATCGTCAGTAATCTATTTATACTTTATAAAGGCTATAAGTAAATTGGCCTTTTCCATTATTATCCCATTGTATTCTAGTAAACAACATTTATAATGCTGTGTTCTCTAATTCAAAAGAGCAATCTTTATTACATTTGTCTTTTAATATTTGTTGTGACCCTGTTTTCCCAATAAAATGTAAGACACCATAATATTGTTCAATATTCTGAATTCTAATAACGTGAAGATATCGTAATAGTACCGTTGGGAATTCTGTGCTACCAAGGGAAAAACTGAGAAAGTTGAAAATGCATTCCATATCGTCAACCAAATTCAAACATTTTCACTAATTTTTAAATTTTATTGTGTATCTAGAATTATTTCATTGATGTTAGGCAATATAAATCGTTAGTTTATCAAAATGTGAATAAAAAATTGAAAGAAGAATTCTATTCTGAAATAAAATCGAGTGATAACACTTTAAGCCTGATTTGTATATCGTTATTATTATTTTTTTCAATTTCAATTACATGTTCACACTCTACCTTTATTTATTTATTTATTTCTCAAGTTTTCAATCGTTAATAAAACACTTTTTATTCATCCACTACAGTTCAAATACATTTTTTTAACTTAAAGTGAATGGCAGTCAATGTTATTATAGTTTTTTTTAACAAATACTAATTCATTCATCAAATTTAATAAATTTTTAGTACTTGAAATAGAGTTTTAGCAGTTTTGCAATGAAAACTGAAATCGACAGGCAGTATATCAATCGGTCAAATACGCGGCTTTCAGTAGTTTTCACTGGAAGATGAAGAATGCGAGTTCGACTCCCGTGAAAATCAATCATTTTTGATACTTAATAATGGTTTTGATAATTATTTATTAAATAATAATAACTAAAATGAATGGCTTTGAATGGCTTTTTTCTAGTCAAGAAGTGATTATAAATAGCTCTAGGCTTAACAATCCGCTTTGTAAAGCGTTTAATACAATTTTTTTCATTGTGTTTGTCAAATGGCACCAACCAGTTAGTATCGTCTTATAAGACTTCGGATACTATTTTCATTAAAACAAATTAAACCTTAGGATATTCCTTAACATTTTAGTTATCGACGGTACTTTAAAGTACCTTTTAAATCCTGCTTATATCTTCACAGTGGGACTATTTTTTCTAACATTTTTTTAAAGGACAGGAAAAATGTATTTCCACTAGAGAGCAGTTGATTTCAACCATAATAACATTAATTTTTTTATATTGTTTAAAATAATTTTAAAAGTTTTTTTTTCTCGTTTTTTGCTTTAATTTTGCACCAAAGCTTAACTAATGGCTCAAAAATAAATTTGAAAAATGGATAATAAAATAATTCAGTAGATAAAGGCCAAAGATAAATTCACACTAATCGAATATTTCTCAATTTACATTGTTTTAAAATTCTTCTTGTTTGTATTCTAGTATCAAAATATGCTTTCCGTTCAATGATTTCTCGAAAGTAAAAGGATGAAGACAGTTGCAGTTAAAATATGAAAGAAACAAATATTTTAAAAGATATATAGCAGCCAATTTCAGATTGGAGAAGAAAATTTAGATGGGTATAAAAAGTGCTGAATATTTCTTTAAACTATGATGAAATCAATATCTTTTTTATTACGAATTAGCCACCTTTGGCGACCTGCTGGTTCGCCATGAGTAAAGCGTTCTAAAATTTTCAATTAAATCACATATTCATTAGCCTTGAAGTAACTCCGGGCATTGATTGGCCTGAAATTAATATTTTCTTTAAAATGATGGACTGAAAGTTCTAAAAGAACGCATTTCCCTAATAATATTCTTTAATTTTATAAATTAGTCAGTTTTAATGATTGATTTAGAAGACTGGTTGATGTAACAACTTTTATTTAAAATATTAATAAAAATATATTGTAAAATATGGCTCACAGGGCAAAGTACGAAGAAATCTAAAACTCATTATTCATAAATGCATTGTTTGACTCAAACTACATAAAATGTAATTGATTACTTCATTTAGATCAAATTAATAGTATTAAACAATATATATGCCTGTTAATAATATTTTACAAATTAGCCATTGGGAAGGAATTTGAATGCATATCCTGTATAAATTCAATCCTGTATAAATAAAGATAATTTATTCAATTAATGATTTAAATATTGCAAAAGATCATAGAATCCTTTGCCTTGCATTTTTTAAAGAAAATATCACATTTTATATTTATTTTACTTTATGCAGTCATGTGCTAAAAGTTGCATTTCTTCAGATTTAATTTGTTGATGTTAATTTTCAGATGATAGTTTTTTTTTTAATTTGAACTTCCTTCAAAATGATGGCAACACGGTGATAAAACCTAATTTTTTCTCTTTTACGCGCTCTGCAGATTTTATAGAAACCTTAGTTTCTAAAAATATAAATGCAAAGCTATCATATTTTATAATGAAAAAAAAAATATTGAATTAATGATACAGATATTGCAAACGATAATAGAAATATGCCATTAAGTCGGGATTCCATTGCATATCCTGTCTAAATTCGATCAGGTTTACCGTAAAGAAAATTTATTGAATTAATTATTTGGATATTGCAAACGATCATAGAATCCTTTGCTTTGCATTTATTTTTTTAGAAAATATCGCATTTTATATTTCTTTTATTTTATCCAGTCACGTGTTAAAAGTTGCATTTCTTTTGATTTATTTTGCGATGATAGTTTTTTTTATTCGAACTTCCGGCATTCTTTTATTTTATCCAGTCACGTGATAAAAACATGGTTAAAATATTTCTTTAAAAATTCGTTAAAAATAGAAGCTTACGTTATAAATTAAGGTATTTATACCGTTAGAAAGCTAATTTTTAATCTTTAAATTGATATAAAAATCACGTTTGTGCAATAATATTTTCGGAAGTTATAGGGGAAAAACGTCGAAATTTCGCTTAAATTTTAATTAATTCAAATTCTAATTAAAAATTGGAAAAAGGGGCTCCGAGGTGCACATTCCCGACCTCCAAGGTACACATGTACCAAATTTGGTAGCTGTAGGTCCAACAGTCTGGCCTGTAGAGAGTGCCAACACACACACACACACACACACACACACACACACACACACACACACATTGAGCTTTATTATAAGTATAGATTATGTCTACGCAAATATAAATTACTTTGTTACGGATTAATATTATTACGGATCTCCAAGCAGATAATTTATAATTATTCTTGCGATAAATCTTAAAATATATTGTTATGGATTTTATCTCCGTTGGGTTCGTTTATGTGTGTAGGGAGTTTATAGTGTGAGAAACACAATTAACATACCTTTGAAAGCAAAACAATTACGTTTATTTTCACGAAAACCAGACAGCACAAAGACGACAAATATTTATAGTAAAGACGAACACACAGCAGTATACAGTAGTCCACAGGTAGAAACTAGGTACTGATAATGTTCAGTAGCCCAAAGGTAGAAATTCGACAGTGACAACGCTCACACAAAGCGGGTCATCACAGCACACAAAGCGGGCCAGACAGGATTCAGCAGGTGAGGGGGTCCTCGGAGCTTTGCACTACGGTCTCTCTAAAACTTCTCCTCTGTCTGTTCTCACTTTAGCTCCCGACTCATCACTTAAATTCGAGACTATTCCGCTCACAACGACTATCAATAACTGGATTCTTCACACAGTAATTTAGCCTTCCGCCTTTACTTCGGTGTTCCCTGGGCGTCTCCGACAATTATCCCTCCAATTCACGACTTTAATTCGCGACTACTCCAGTTCGAGAATGTCGGTCTTTTATTATAGTTCCGAAAGGAATGGCTAGAAGTTTCTCGACAAATCAGAAGCATTTAGACATTTCACAATTTTTAATGGATGGATCGACAAAATATTCGAAATTTCGAGAATTATCCATTTTGTCCCCGAAGTCAATTCATAGCCAAGTCGCCAAATGATCGCCCAGCTTTGGGATTATTAATGCGACACCCAGGCACCATCCAAGACAGATACCTGTAAATCAGTCTTTCTTATGATGACATCACTCGTACGGAAAAGCAAAACAAAAGGTTTGTAACAATATTGTTGTAATAAATAATGCGTTGTCTGCAGCAAACAATTAGATTGTTCGGTAAACTCTCTTTATATTAACAACACTGTCTTTTCAAAGTGTAGTGACTTTATTTTTAAGAAATAAATTCTTTTTTTTGTTAAATAAAAAGTAATTTCTTAGATTGCACTCCTATAACTCTTATATATTGGAGTATCCAAAAATAGCATTCAAAGTATCTGAAATTTTCTATATATTGTTAAAAAATAAAATCTCAACTCTCTTTTTTAGTGCAAAATATTTATAGAAAATTTTTCAGTTCCTGCCGAAAATATTTCACAATTTGACAAACATTTAGACATTGTTAAAATATAATTTTTACTTTATTTCAGAAATACCAGAATTCTCTAAGAATTGCTCAAAGAATACTTTAAAATATATTAAATTTCCTACAAATTGTCAGAAAATAAAGCCCTAACAATATTTTTTTGTGAAAAGTAACTGCAGATTAGCTTCATGTTTCCTATAAAGTTATTTTACAATTTTTTGACGATTCAGTTATTTTTTAATTTATATTTATATATTTTCTGCGTATATCACAAATATTGAAGTAAACTAAATAATTTCTTGATAATAAATCGTGTACCTTAATTATTACTTTAAGAAGACTGACTTCTAGAATTTCTTTAAAATTAAATTCTTGAAATTGAAACGTTTCATATATAACTATACAGACATTCACTAAATAAAAATAAAGATAATTAGTAGTATTTAAAAAAATTTCGGTTGTGAGCAATTGTTTCTTTATAGTAAAAAAATTCTAAAAATTTCGGCAATCACAGAAATTACTAGTAATTGAAATTAAGTTGAAACGTGCGAATAGAATTGTGTTTCCTTTATCCAGGTTTACACTCTGCCAACTATAAGAAGGCCAATAGGCAGCATATGCGTAGAAAGACCCTGATTTATGGCTGCCACAATTTCATAAGGTACTCCGTGCTTCCAGACTCAGGCACTCCGTGCTTGGTTATAAACTACTGTTTTACTGTCCTTGATTTTTTCTTTTTCATTCCGTAAAGCATTAAAATAGTGGATCATTAGACACAAAAAACATGGTAAAAAAAAGATCAAGATACACATATTTGGAAAACTTTAGAAAAGAAATGGCAATTAAAAGTGAAAAAGAACTCAATTTTTCATCAGAAAGAGCAAAAAAATTTTGGCATTAATCTATGATAAAAAATAGATTTTTTTCAACAAAACGGCGAAATTCTACTAACTATGCGCTGTAAGAAAAACATACCCAATACAGCGGCTTTTAGTTATCATATCGGTACAATTACTCGCAATTGACCGACATGAACAATCCTTTATAATAAGATATAATGTTTACTGAAGAATATTTAAATGTTAATGTAATTTCTAGTTAATTTTGCAAAATATGTTATCGATGATAATATCATTTTAACTTTCTTCTATGTCTGTGCTTCTTTATTTATTATCATACAAAATATGCCAAAATATAAATGTTACCTACTTGTGATCCAAAAGTCAGGAAGAGTTTTAAAAATGAATAATTCGAAAACGAATAAAGATAAAAAGATGTGGTTTGCACTAAACAGATGGAAAAGAAGCCAGGTTTTATGTGGCGAAGAAACAAAAATAGCTCTGTTGGTGACCAGCAGATGGTGTTGTTGAATTTCTCATGAAGGATTATACAAAGCAACAAACGATATAAAAAAGATCGACTCCAGTAAGCAATGTTAGTAGAAACTTATATGCATCGAAATGCTGACCATAATTTAGAAAAAGCCCTCTTAGTTAAACTGTTATAAGAATTTGCAAAGTACCTTTACGGCATTGCGAGCATATAGCTACATGAAGGATATTCGAGATAGCAAAGGACCTATAACATTTTTCTGCATTGAACAAAATGATGAAGAAATTTGAAGCTACAGGTACTTTGGCGTCAAGTCCAAGAAGTGGACGTCCCTCAGCAGCCGTTGCTGTTACTTTGACAGTGAAGCAGGCGGTTCAATCCCTGTCGGTGGTTTCTGCACATGGGGGGGTGAAGTTCTCGAGAACTTTGGTGAGAGTGTTGTATTGAAGAGTATGGAGAGGGCATCGAATAACTCTGAAATGGCACCTCTACAAGTTGCAACATAACCGAGAGCAGCTGAAACCTCCTGACTTCGACTCTCACCAAAATTTTACGAATTTGATATTCAATAAGATGGAACAGCAGCACGATCGGCTTCACACTATGATATGGACAGATGAGGCGCATTTCACACTCACTGGCGCTGTTAACACACACAAGTAACGAATGTGGACTTCAAAAAATCCACATGCGTTTGTTGAGGAACCTTTGAAACAACCTAAAGTGACAGTCTGGTGTGGCTTCACTGCTGATTTCATAATTGGTGCCTTTTTTTCCAGGAAGTCACACAGACGGGTTTCAAAACAGTTTCTATCACTGGTTAGCGATATGCAGCAGAACAACATCATTCCTGAACTACAAGCGCCGCAGCCACACCAAACAGTAACTTTTATGCAAAATGGATCACCACCATGTATCGCTTTGCCTGTGCAGCATTTGGGAATTATCGTATAATCAATCGATACTTTAATCACGCTCGGCCTCTAACATCACCTGATCAGGAACACTGTGACATTTGGCTGGGTGGATTCTTAAAGTTGAAAGTGTACCGCAACCAATCAGCATCACTAGCAGTACTGAAAGATACTATGAGCCAAAATGAGTCTGCCATAACTCAATAAATGCTTCTAAATGCTGTGAACGGTATGGTGATTCGTCTCACATATGTACTTCTGAATGGTGGAGAGCACATTGAACTTTTAACTAATTAACAGTAATTATGTTGACTTCAAAGTTATCAACCTTTTTTTCATTTGTAAATCATCTTTTAAAAAACTATAACGCCATCTGATGGTCGCCAACGGACCTATTTTTGTTTCGTTGCCAAGTAAATCCCGGCTTCCTTTCCATCCGTTTAGTGCAAACCGACTCTTTTTATCTTTATTCGTTTTTAAAGTAAAGTTTTAAACTTTTGAATCAGCCGGCATATTACTTAACATTTTAATTTATTATGTTTAAAATTTTCATAATGTGGCTTTCATTCTTTGATTTACTATGAATTAAAGTAACTTTTATAATAATATTTTAAGAGGTTTAGTAGTATTTTTCTTCAATCAACCTTGCAAGAAATTGATAATTTTTTAAAATATTGTTTGCAATTATAGAGTTATTCTTGAAAGAAGTTAACTTTTTAAAATTTAATTCATAAAACATTCTTAACATAACTAATTATTTCATGTGGTGGAATGTAGTACATCATCAATTTAGTGAAAGTATTTAATATTTAAAATATCAATCGAATCAATATATTTTAACTATGCTTTTGGCCTATTTCATGAACATTTCTTTATTTCACTAACTATTAATAAAAATTTTCAGCTTGTTAAACAAACCTCCCGTCTTTAATGAATTTAATAAAATCTAACATTCTTTCGGATCAAATATTTTATCAAGTTTTCATCTAATCCAGTCTTATTTAATTGATTTTATTCTTTTAATTTCATTTAAATATAGTGTAAATATTTTTCTCAATATGATATTTTGAAATTCAAATAGTTATGGATTCATATTGTCTTATTATAAAAGCCTGACAAATATTCTGTTTCTTATAAAAATGAGCATTTGTGATGGAGTAGGAATCCATAATATAATAATGCAATTAGAAACTTTATTGTTTTGGATATATATTTTCTAATTGTGTGTTATCTTTTCTACTATAGTATAAATTTATTATTTTTATGTAAGATTTGTTTGCATTGCTTGTGTCCAGACAATAAATAAAATCTTTTCTTACTTTTAGTAATGTAAAAAAAAAAAAAAAAAAAAAAAAAAAACTCTCGCAATGAAAACATCTTGATTTTTTGTAATAATAAAATTTGTTATTAAAGTTTATGCAAAATAAATAGTTAAAGAAAACATCAAATCTAAGAAGGTAAATACAATAAATAAATTAATAGAATTAAATTTATAATTCTTTTTATGCAATAATATTTTTAGAATTCATTGTGAAAAACTTCCGAATTTCACTGTATATTTAATTAGTTGGAATTATTATAAGAACTTAAGTTTCACTCAAAGGCGTATGTTCCCTAATGTATCTTATGATAAAAATTTGATTAATTATACTTCATAACTATTAATATATCCTCTTTTCGTTAGATCAACAGCTATAAATAGCTGCCTATTTTCCCCAGTCAGAAATATGCCATGAATTATTGAATATCTGCTTTTGTGAGTATGTTTTTATTTTCAAGAAGTACTGAACATCTGAGTACTGTATCGTTTTTATGTCTCTTTCAAAAATAATTACGAACAGTAAACGCAAAAAAAATTCTTAAGGATTCCTAACTTAAGGTGTACGTACATCTTAGAGTTTTTAAAACTATTATTTTAATTTTAAAAATCCAGTATTTTCCCAGTAGGTCATTAATGTATGCTTAATCTCATTTTAGCGAGAAAAAAACCATATTGCACTAATTATTAATTGATTAATTAATTACTGAGCTAATTAGCATATTTTTAACATATATTTTAATTTGTACAGACAGACAATTCCAGTTGAAAATTATGCCTAATATTAGTCTTCTTGCCTCAATCATGCTATAAAAATGTAGTTTTTTTAAAAACAATTTTTTCATCAACGATGAATAAAAAAAGCGAGATTTTTCCTGTAATTTTAATTTTTAAGTAGCTATTAAAAATTTATTTCTATAAATATAACATTGATTGAGGTACAAAACTTCCACTGTTTCATACAGATTAATTTCATACATAAGTAATTGAATTTAGATGATATCCTGTTGAGTTGTGATCGTTTGAATGAAACCATATAGTGGACAAGTATCATTTTTCATAAAATGAGTTAAAAAAAACAACTAGAGTTTTTAGTGAAAGAACCTCAAGAAAAATCCTTATAACTCGAGAGATATTCCGAATATTGACAATATCTTGGTATCGTTTGAAAGCTAAAGGACCAGAGAACATTTTGAAGCAATAAAAGAATATTCAATATTTTGAACAATTTTCGAAGTTTCGAGTGTGTACGCACACCTTAACTAAATTTGAGCATTTTATTCCATTGTAGAATTAAAAAAAATATGTACTATGGATAAAGTGAAATAATGTACTGTTCTAGAATGGCTTCTATTCTGAAATAAAAATCGCACTCACATATTTCCCATCCAAGGTGTCTAATTATTTATATCTTATCTCTTTATCCAATAACCTGCCAAATATCTAAAAAAAAGCCTGGTATTGAACTGCAATATATTTTGATGCTACGTTAGAATTCTACGACGATTCATCTCAGGAGATGCCGAATTGGCAACGATCTTGAATCTTAAACAAAAGAGACATGAAAGATGGGATGGCTTCTGCTGAATGACCTACAAGCTGGGATGTGTTATTTATCCAGTCTGGACCTGGCAGATGACCCTCCCTTTGTCCGTGCGTCATTCGAGCTTTATCTGACAGAAAAGAGAAGAAAAAAAAAGACCCAAATATTGATGTCGTTTATTTGGCTTATTTTATCGCATTTGTTTAAAAGAAACGGGTTTTGCTGAGTTTTAAATATTTTCTTAACAGATTTCCAAATATATTGCCGAAAATTATACATGAAAAAATATATATTATATAGTGAAATATATATAATTCTATTTGTTTAGTTACAATGATATTAAAGATCATTGTAACTAAACAAATAAAATTACGTATATTTTCGTTTCGAATCTTGCAAATAAAACAAACAAAAAAGATTTATTCCGAAAAATAATTCTTTCTTTAACTTTAAACGGCTCCTTTTTCTGTGTTTCGTGGTAATTTGTAATCATTGCTTATATACAGTATTTAAATATCCGCCCTTTTGAAATCTGCATACTAATATTATGATGCAAAAGCATATTTATTATATATGAATATTTTATATAACCGACAAGCAGCTAAAAATTGCATACGATTAATGAAATCTACGCTTTCTTTTTACTGAAATGATTCAACTTTGTTGTTGATTTTGCTTAACTGATTCCCCCTTACGCCATTCATGAATCGGTTTATCGAATTTTGATAGTTGTAAGCAAAAAATAAACCATTCTTAATGAGTATAATTCAATATTAAAATTACTTCGAATATATATAGATAAGTCAAGTATTCGATGGATTTCCATTTTAATCAAAATTAGAAAGTATTCCCAAAATAGAAGGTGTCATCTTATTATCTAGTAATGAAAATAAAAAAGTTAAGTAGTTGAAGACTTTTTTAAATTTATAATTATCTTAATTTTAATGAGAGAACTAAGGTTTTAAGTTTGAACCTTCATTTATTTTATAATGCAGTATCTGACCACGTTATTAATATAAAATGATATTCCAAGTAAAGTCTATTTTGCTAAGTATTTTTCATTTGTTGTTATAAAACGGAGCTTGTATAAATGATCTAATGGATCTCTTTACAATTACGAAATTAATCCGTAAACAAAATTCTAGATTTTCAAAGAAGTTGACTGAATATTTGTTTAATTCATATAACCAGTATGTGAGAGAATTTACTTAATAAATAATTTTTTCTCAAAATTAAGCATTTTTAGGGACATTTTGTATAAAACCAAATCACAACATGTGGTATAACTTTATATGTGATATTATGGAACTAAATACTAGAGTTTGAGAAATGTTTGTACGCAATTTCAAACTACGGATGTTTCACAATCATTTGGATCTTTTTTGAAGTTCCCACATTTCTGAAATTCCCTTAAAGCTACACAGTTTTATAATGATTATTTCTATATTATTTTTTTTTAATTTTTCACTTCAAGTAATATTATGAATAACATAAGAACCAAAATGTTTTATATATTTTAAAAGACAGCATCGTGATTTAAAAAACTAAATTAAGAAGAAAAAGAAATCGTATTTTTTATTTCTTTTACTAGACAGAATTTTTCTTTCTTTTTTAAAAAATAATTTGAATGTTTTAGGGATTTTTCTTAAATTTTGTGTGCAATTTCTTTTTCCTCACTGTGATTTATTTCTGAAATTTTCTCTTAAGAAACTTTTTAAAAAATATTATTCGCTTACAAAATAAATTACTGTTCTACATCAAAATTTGAATATTAGAAATAAAATATGTATTTCTTTCGCAGTTAGAATATTGTCCTATAAACCACGCGAAAATATTTCTATTCATTACTTGAAATTTTCAAACTGCATATTTTATTTTTATAATTCAAAATATAAATTCATAGTATCTCTCATATATAAAAGAAAATTTATGAATTCCTTTACCGAAGGTTCAGATTTGAAGTTATGTAAAACAAGAGAATAAATGTATTTAATATGAAGAATGCTTAGTATTCCAAAATGTTTGCAGCATTTTGCTTTCCTTATATTACCAATTTGAAAAATGAAAACTATATCTTCCTGTCACATTTCTTTTCCAAAGGATATCAGAAAAGTGATTAATTCCATTTAAAACTGCCCTATTGGATATCCAACTTCTTGGCAGCCCAAATCTCGAGTTGCTTATATTTTACTAGATTCTTCTTTTATAAAATTACTTTGAAAATTAATTATTTTTAAATATTAGATAAGGAAAGAATTTTGCTTAAGAAACATTCCAGTCAACTAACAGCAAGACGAAGATATATTATCTTCTTCCTAGATCCAAATGCAGGCGCTCATATACATGGCATAGATTTCTTGAATTCGAGTATTATGCACTCGAGTAACATGTTACCCTCCAGGGTGACATATTCAGTTTTGGTTTATATTGAGATGTTTCAGTACACCCGATTTTAGATATTTCATTTTCGCATAATTATTTATATATATGTTTGTATATATATATATATATATAAACAAACTTTGATGTGAATCATAATGCGAAAATGAAATATCTAATTTAAATTAATTTTATATCCTTGGTATTTAAAGAGTTATAGAGAATTGAAAAAGAAATTTCCTCACCATTTCCTTCATCCTTTATGGTCCCTCGCTTTGGTAATTCATGAAGAAATTTACTCTCCCTACAATATTGTTACGAATCTGTGATGCTGATTCCCAGCATAGTGGGATCCATCAATGAATAGAATAATTTACAGTACTTTATGTTGATGCTGCCGGATGCTCTTATCCAATGATCCTGTGCTTGGTGAAACAACGTATAATAATCGAAACTTCGGGAATTTTGCCGATCCACCCTTTAGCAGTCGAGAAACGCCTTCTTGAGCTAGAAGTTTTTAGCACCGCCTTCTGGGAACTATAAGAGGGTGACAGTCTCAAGTTTCTAGCTATAGTATTCGAATAGACGACAAGTAGCGATTCTCCGAGAGGATAGCCAAGCAAAGGTAACGTCAAGCTTTTGAACCGAGCTGTGTCTCTTGTTGTCTATTGAGAAAGCACTGTCAAGTGCTGCAACCAGTCTGTAGTAGTGATATAGCTAAGCGAGGGACAGTGAGTAGTTTCTGCCGTCTGGAGAGACCGTAGAGCGAAGCTCCAAGGATGCCCTCCCCTGCTGGATTTTGTCTGCCCGCTCTGCGTGCTGTGGGCGTTGTCACTACCAGATTTTTACTTCTTGTTTTTTGTGCTCCTATGTGTTCGTTTTGAATGTAAATATTTGTCGTCTTTGTGCTGTCCTGTGTTCGTGTAAATAAACGTCATGTTATATTCTACTGAGGACAGCTGATTGCGTTTATCTCACACCATACACTCACTATACTAAGCGAACTCGAAGGAAGTGGAATTCCGTAACAACATATATGACCTACTGGTTGATATCCAATTAATATTATTCCAGTTATCCTGTTCTCAGTAGAAAATGGGAAATTCATTGTATGCAAGAATTTTGTTACAAATCTGTAATGTTTTTTTTTCTGTACTAATCTCTTCATTGGTAGGAAAAAATTTCAGATATTCTTAATGAACTATAAACTGATATCAGGTCAATGATCCCCAATCTTTGTGACCATTGAGTCACCAAACAATGTATTTGGGGAGTTAGATAACCCAAATTAATGGTCTAAAAATTTCGAGAGTTAGGGTGTTATCCTTATTAAAATCTGCAGAGTTTTCAGAAAAATTACATATCTTTTCGAGACCACATGAATGCATATCACGTTTAGATATAATTATATCTCTTCAATGTTATCGTAATCCAAGTTGCGTTAGAGTTTGGCGGTACTGTGGTGTTAATTGATTAATTATATATATGCTGCTTGTATGAACGTTATTCTTTTATGCGTTACCTTTATGCCTGCTTTAACTATATTTAACAACTGTGTTTCGTGTTATGATATAACATTTTACACCCATCATATGATTTTCTTTAAAATATGTTTAAGCTTAAAAAAAAATTTTTTTTTCGATTTTATGCAGCATGATCGGAAAACACCATAAATTTCTCCCCCAAAATCGGTTATTACAACAATCACGATAGATATATTTTTCCAACGGAAATTTGAAGAATTTATCTTTACCGCTATTGGCTAAAATAAGATGATGAAAACCGATTGAATACTTTATGAATGACAGAATAAGAATCGGTACAGTCCTAAACACCTTGCACTTATTGTCCTATACTGCATTAAAAATCCTCTCATTCTGAATTACTAAAGGAAGGAGTCCAATTAAATTAAATTTATTAGTAAAATATAAAGAAATTGGACAGATTCAACAACAAAAAATATTAATTAAGTCATCTTCTACTCTTTATGTCCCATCTTTCCTTCCCAAGCTATTTGCATTTTTACACAAGTATAAAAGACTTTTTTATACAATTATATTGATTTTTTTTCAACCGTTTCTCTTTTCAAAAATGAAAAATGATTCAAAAGGGCTTTCACAAGAAATAATTCATCACACTGACAAAGATATCGTCCTTTGTTATTTATCACCGTCTACCTACTGTGCACTCCATGATACTTCATTGTTGAACCCCAAACAATTTATGTTCTCGAATCATTTCATTCTAGAATTCACTTCGAATAAATCCGCTTATTTGAAGAAAAAAGACGCAGAACAATCCTCTTGGCGGTTCTTCTCTATACATGTGGAGATAATTGGAGAATGAAAATGCATTTAAATTGAAATGGAACGATTCGATGATTTCGGAAATAGCTTTTCGTTTCTCTCAGAGGATTTATTTATGCTTCTAAGGCTTTCCGGAAATGTTTGTTGATTTGATGCTTGGTTCGATTTCGAAAATCAAAAGAACAGATAGGAGCAAACTTTGGCAGAGATTATGTTTTTGTTTTCTTATAAATGATGGTAAAACTAAATTGTTATTTTTTAATGGGAATCTGCAATCTTTGCTACATTTTATTTAAATTGTATTAGATTTAATATTCGCTTAATTATTTCTTTAGAAATGATTTCAGAACTCATATTTAAATTGGACTCCCGTGGAATTTCCAGATTCTTAATTTGGACTTTCCTTTGAAAGGATTTTTAACGAAAATGTTTTCTCATATTCAAAATAACACATCCGTGACTTTGTCTCTGAAACTTGTAATATTAATAAATAAATAAATAATTGTAATATTTTTAAATAAATTAAGGAAAGAATTATTTACTATATTTAATCAGTAGCAAGTTGTGACTCAAAAATCTGTTGAAGCAGTTTGAATATAACGCAGCTTTGAAAAGAAGGCGAGTATAAATGAATAATTGAATAGTAGACATTTATATTTGCAAAGTTATTGTTGTGCTGTTGTTTCTAATGGCACCTGCCATTCAAAAAAGTTACAAAGACAGCGATATTTTCGAAGTTGTTACACGTATAATTAATAATAAATGAAAATGAATAACAACTTTTCATTTGTTTTTCGGTTAGACATCTAACATGTAATCTGAACAGTGCCATCAGTAAATCTGAAGACGAATTATTCTAACACAATACACGTCAAACCTGAATGCTAATCTTACATAAAAGACATCTGATCTGAAGTCTAATTTAAGTAATCTACCCTAACTCAGCAGACATCTAATCTGAATCAAATTCAACCTGCTCGTTTTAGACTTTTATAATAAAGCTTCATACAGCATCGATACGTTCTTCAAATTGATTCTTTCCTACTATGAGGGCTCATGTACAAAGTCTTTGGTTTGGCCCGTTGGAAGAAATCTCATTAGTTAAGATCTGGATATATAGGTGGTCATATGACCAGATCATAGATACCTACAAATGAATTCAGCATTGTTGAAATTCATTAACGTTGGCTCCGAACATCTCATACCCAATGGAGGCATTTATCTAACTGAAGAATAAAATTTTGTACAATCCCCAAATAATTGTATAAATAACCAAATTTCTAAAATTTTCAGATAAAATTTCCTAAATAAAAGTTTTTTAAAAATTTCAGCAAAATTTGGGGTATATATTTTTATTTTTTATTTTTTAATTTTAATATCAGTAGTAGTTTTGAAAAAGAAATAAATTTTTGAAATCCGTAATTTTGCAAATGTAATAAATACAACATCACCACAAAAACTTACAAATATATAATAACAATAAACAATATGAAAATTAAAAAAAATCTAGCACAATAAAATAAATTGAGTTGTTATTGAGCTACAAATTGAACTCCCTAATTTTGAACGAATATTGAAGATTTTTCCAAATTATCTTGATATAATGGATCGATTTCAATATTTTATAGCTTTACATTGTACAGTCTTGACGTGCTTGCATCTTATACTATAATACGAGGAATGGTTGCCAAGTCGAAAATCGCCCCATAATTAATAAACTCCGGTAAACTTGGGGGTCTGGGGTTTTTAGCCACGAGGAATCGATTGGCGCCGGTTTTAAAGCGCTACGGTCAAGCAGTTCGGAGTTACAGATAGGATATTTTCAAACTTTATTAGCTCGCCATAATTGCTAATAGGTTTCAAGCGGTAACGTGCTGCCATCTATAGCCAATAAGGCTAACTAATGAAGTTTCCAGAAGATGATCCGAAACTCAAGGAACTGATCTCGAAATGGATGATCCATAACCCGTGTGGTGATATGAACTCAAGCGCTCCGTGCATGGTCAGCAAACATGGAAGAGACCAGTGCAAATGGGGATTTCCAATGGAACATCAAGACATGACATCGCTGGTGGACGATGAAAAGCCGAGGTTTAATCGGTTATCTTTTCACCAATGGTTTCACAAATTTTCTTATGGCATGTA
>JAPMOQ010025643.1:106429-130719 GCA_026543055.1 Argiope trifasciata
GGTTTCACAAATTTTCTTATGGCATGTATTGTTTTGATAAATCACAATTGAAAATTTAAATCTTCGAGTTAGCTTCGATACCTGTTTTCTCCGAGCGGAGCTCGGTCACCCGCTGGTTATCATAAAATGTAATTCATAGCCTTTACATCTTATCTAAAAAAAACTTAAACTACATATTCCTTTATTTTTCATTTGATCTTCAAGTTCTAGTCCCGTTTCTTTGTTTTCATTTGTAAAATTCAACACAATAATATTTCGTTTTGAAAGTTGACCCAACTTGTATGAATAGAATTAAATATATGTATCATTTTGCCCTCTAAGTTTATATCTTTGATCACTTATATTTTATATGATTTGATTTTACTTTTTTGACCAGTTTTATTTTACAGCATCAAGTTGAGCTTTTAGACAAATGAAGTTTTATTATAAAATACTGTTAATTATTATGTATTTTTGTATGATTTATTTAACATTTAATACCCAACGGTGACAAAAAGCTAGTTTTTTTCTAATAGCATTTTTAAGTAGATAAACAGTTTTTCATCAATTTCTACCATTCCCTCTCCTAATTATCCAATAGAAAAATCAGTTTATATATTCTATTACTTTCTTGATTAGCAAAATTTCTTTCTGCAATTAATATCAAATTTGTCATTTACTATCAAACTTTCAACGAATTTATTTTTGTCTCTTTACGGTCAAATATGCGAATGTAGATCTTCAGATTTGGAGCTCAGGTCCAACCACCAACTTCCGGTTTGGTGGTTGACTCTCGATACCCGGGTGGGTGAAAAATAGTATTGTTACGGATCTATACTTTTGCTTTGCCGCGCTAATACTATCATCGTAAGGAATACAGATTGATAGTAATATGTATTAATTAATGAAGGGGTATGACGTCAGAGATCCCAGAGCTTGGCGACAAACTTGGCAACCATTTGGTGACGTATTTGGCAACTTTGGCGACAAATGGATAATAATAATAACATTAAGAATTTTTTCAATCCGTCCATTAGGAGCCGAAATATTCCCGATACGCCCTGATTGGTCCAGACATTTCTAACCACGCCCCCTGGGACTATATAAGAACGATAGTAGATCATTTCCTGACTTGTCCTTGTAAGGATCTGTTTTGGGAGGGGATGGCGAGCACCGATGGTTTGGGCAGCTAAAAGGCAATGTATTACCCCTATTCCGTTTGGTATGGAAGTAGAGACTTTAGATGATGGGCCATGTAGTTGCTTGAACTGCTGTCGCAAAAGAAAGCACAGATTAGAATTTAATCAATTTTTCGAAAGAGAAAAAAGAACTTGGAACGCTCCCTATGATGACCCTGAGATGGAAAAAGAAAGGGAGGAACTATGAAGAATAAGCGAGAGACTTAAGGGTGAGCAAGAAATTATTCATAGTCTTAAATGCCTAAAACCAACTAAGGATGATGAGTTCAGAAAATCTCCAAAGAGAAATACAACCAAAATTCTAAATATCCCAGAGAAAATATCAATGATAGAACTTAGTAATAAATTTCAGCCCCTAGCTGCTGAAAGTAATTCAAATGAACCTAATGAAATCCCTAATGATAAACCTGAAAAACTTCCCCAATAATGATAAAGTATACGAAAGATTTTAATAAAATCCTAGAAAAATTGTACTCTAAATTTGGTATAACTAATAATATCCTCGGAAATGGCTTCATAATAATTTTTCGAACTAGTGTAGAATCCCACATTAAGATCCAGGAATACTGTAGGGAACAAAATTTTGAATTCTGGGTCATTCGACCCAAAGCATATAGACCAGTGAAAGTAGTTTTTAAGGGTTTACCAATTGATTATATGACCGAATCACTAGAAACTGAACTAAAGAATAAAGATTTCTCAATTAATAAAGTAATTAGATTAACTCGGCAAAGAACGCGAAAACCTCTCCCAATAATACTTGTTGAACTTAATAAAAATGAGAAAGTAGACCAAATTTATAACGTACAATATATTGACTTCCTAAAGGTCACCATAAAACAGTACAGAGGCCGATCAACAATCTCTTAGTGCTTTAATTGTAATTTGTTTGGACATACAGCAGCAAACTGCTCTATGAAACCACGATGTATGAAATGCGGATCAGAACATCAAACTAGGGAATGTGCTATTAAAGATAAAATAGAAAACCCAAAATGCATAAATTGTGAGGAGGAAGGTCATATAGCCTCCTATAAAGGATGCCCAAAATTCCCCAAACCAGCTGAAAACCTTTACAACCGTACAAATAATTTTAATTCTAATTTTGTCAAACCTAATATCTCGTATGCCAGAATAACTAATCCAAATCCCCCTCAAGCCCCCCAATTCAATAATTTTAATATGCCAGAATTCGTAAATCACCAATCCCCAAATCAATAAAACTCAAATATCCCTTTTGTTGATTTTACCGAAATGCTGTAAGCCCTAAATGAACTCAGACAAATTTTTAATATGTTCCCCGATCTGTTAAATGCATTAAACAAATGAGAAATGAACCCAACCCCATGAATAAACGTTTTATACTTGTGAACGCTATGGCACAAGTCTCCACTAACTAAGCCAACTCATCTAAAATACTAAATAAAATTTTACTTCGACTTCGATGACATGCTTATCGGGGCACCTATCCTCGGTGGAGGATTATCCCCTTAATGACTGTGACTGGTAGAGCATAACGTTTATTATTTTTCCATGAAATACGAGAATTAACTGCGTATGAATTTGGTTCGTTTGCACGAAGGAAGATGGCGAAGCTTTGAATGTGATTGGTTGATCTGCGTTGAAAGAATGAAGGGCGTGATGCTATTGGTTGTTACAATTGACGAGAGTGAACAGTCGTGATGCCGTGAGGAGTCAGGGTAGCTCTGCCCGCCGGCAGGAAATTAGATTAATGAGAAGTAATATATTACAGAAATGAAAAAAATAAAGGGAAACCATTTTAGAGGAGGACATTTTTGGGCCTTTTAATTGCTGGGTTTGGATCGTATTTAGGTATTTAGTTTATTGCCTCATTATCAATATTGTCAAGATTTTTGAAGAAGTTCGTCGAGAGCTTGACGATGAAATCTTTGAGAGAAGGGTTGCCGACTGCTTTATAAATTTCAGTATTGGAGAAATAGCCAGGAGCTTTACAAATACCTTTAATTATTTGACTTTGCTGTTGGTAAATTAGCTTGAGATTACTTTTCGTGGCGTAGCCCCAGACTGGACAAGCATATGTGAGTACTGGACGCAAATAGGCTGTGTAAATAAGTAATTTATTTTCCCTAGTCATTTTGGAGTTCCTCGATATAAGGGGGCAAAATTTACGCGCGAGATCTCGGAACTTGTTTTTTGTGTATAGGAAGTGAGGTTTCCAGGTTAATTTCCTGTCTAAGATAACACCAAGGTATTTACAATTCTGAGACCACGGGATATACTTGTTATTGATTTTATGTTGGGGAAATGAATATTTTCCTGGTGCCTTGTGGAAGAAGATTGCGTCAGTTCTGCTAACATTGATTGCAATTTTCCATTTAGAGAACCAAACTTCCAGTTTAGCAAGATGCCTATTAAGAGCAATTTGGATATAATTAGGATTTTTGTTTTTTTGCAAGGATAGCAGTGTTATCAGCGAAAATACATAGCATCGTATTAAACTGCTTCGGGATATCGTTTATAAACAGGGAGAAAAGTACTGGCCCAATTTTAGACCCTTGGGGGACTCCTGCAAGAATATTTTTCCCAGAGGAGCGTTCATTCTTGACCCTGACTTTGAGTTTTCTGTTAGTTAAATAAGAAAAAATAATTTGAATGAGAAAATTTGGAATGTTATACTTAATTAATTTATAGATTAAGCCAGTTTGCCAGACCCTATCAAAGGCTTTTTAAACATCTAAGAAAACGGCCGCAGCTTTTTGCTTGTTATGGAATGCATCTTCGATGTGCTCAGTTACACGGTATAATTGGTGAGTAGTTGATAAATTTTTTCTAAACCCGAATTGTTCAGGGATGAGGGTGTTATTGATCTCAAGAAAATTGTTTAGTCTTTTAGGTATAATTTGTTCAGTAAGTTTACTCATTGAGGGGAGGAGGGAGATTGGTCTATAGTTTGTCGGGTTGGTTGGGTCTTTACCGGGTTTATGAATTGGAACTACAGTTGCTGTTTTCCACCTTTGAGGGAAGTATCCAATGATAAGGATTTTATAAATCAGAACAGCAATTTCAAAAATAATATTATTTGGTAAATGCTTGAGCATTTTATTATTGATACCATCATGGCCGGGAGATTTTTTTGTTTTTTAATTTTTTGATAGCCATTAAGATTTCTTTCGGCAAAGGGGGATCTTTAATTTCCTTGAAAGTATTCTTATTAAATTTGAATCGAGAAACTGATTCCACAACCAGTGCTTCATTTTCCGTGTCCATGGTTTCATTATTTTGAAACTGCTTCTCGAGGCTTTCAGCGATATATTCAGCTTTGTCCTTATCAGTAAGAGCAAGAGTGAAAAAGCCAGTTAGGGGAGAGATATTTTTGAATTTCTTTTTAAAGGGGCGGACAAGATCCCATAGTGTATTATCTTCAGTATTAGCATTAGTAATTTTGTCAATAAAATTGTTTTGTTCAATTTTGTTATTAAGTTTAGCAATTTGTCTATTTAATCTATTTGTTATTCATTTAAATTCAGGGTCTCTGGTTGATTGGAATTTTTTTCTGGCTAGGTTCCTTTCTCTATTAAGTTTTTTTTATTTGAGGATCGAAGTATGGTTTATTGGTTTCAATGGGTTTAGATGCGGCTATCTTATTTTGAATGATTATGTCTTCAAGTTTTTGAACAGCTTCATCAATGTGTTTTTCATTATCAATCCTAATGAATTCAATCCTAATGGAGGATAGGTTACGTTTAAAGAGATCCCAATTAGTTTTGCTTTTACAGTTATTATCAGGCAGTGTGTATTTTAAAAAGAAGTTAACCATAACCGGGTTGTGGTCAGAGCTAAGCTCTGGGATTGAAATAATTTCGTGGGGATACAGGAAGTGCTTAACAAGAACCAGATCAATGGTGCTTGAAGAATGATAGCCAAATCTGGTTGGAGAAGTCGGTGCTAGAATGTCAATGCCTGGTCTTTTGCAGAAGTTATAAAGAGAATTGCCTCTTGTATTATTAGCTATACAGCCCCAATTTGTATGATGAGCATTGAAATCTCCTGCAATGACCTGGTTTGGACTGATTTGAATCAGTGTTTCTATATCGAAGGTAAATAATGTGGGGTCTGAGCTGGGAGGAATACAGCTTGAAGTGAGTGTGATAGGGTCTTGGTTTTTGAAATTAAGTACAACGATATTTGCTTCAACATACTGAAGGTTGGGAGAAATTAATTCGTAAAGAGAGATGTGACTTTTAACAAAGATGGCAGTGCCTCCTGCTGCGTTCTGATTAATGTTTAAAATTTGTCTGTAACTGTAAAAACCAGTATAATTGGCGAGAAAGATTTTATTTTGTGGTCTCAGATGAGTTTCTTGCAATAAAATAATATCAGGGTTATACTTATTTACAAGCAGTCTGAGCTCGTTAATTTTGCTCTTGATCCCATTTGCATTCCAGTAAATTAAAGAAAGTTTATTGAAGTTTAAGTGAATTAGCCGTCTAAGTTGTTTGCAGGGCTGTCGAAAGCCATCAGAATAAGTTGCATTTTATCTTCCATGGTTGTGGCGTATTTGAGTTGTTTCATGGAATTAATGAAGTTGGGGTATTCCATAAATATTTTTTTCAGCTCTTTGATAGCTTCAGCAAAGTCTTTAAATATATTAAAGTCATTTGTGGCATTTAGATTTTGAACAGCTTGAGCTAGTTTGTTTATTTTTGGTGCAGCAGTGCTGCGGGGCTCCCTCTGTTGGGGAAGGTTACCGTTAAAGAGTTCAGCATATGTTTTGTTTCTGGTTTCATTGGTTTCCGTGTAGGTATTATTAAAGGGTTGTTTATAATAGTTTTCTCTAGGGTTATTGTTGCTTATTTTAGGGAACATTTCACATCCCCTGTAGGATGCAACGTGTCCAGTCTTTTTGCAATTAATGCATGTTGGTTCTTGAATTGTTTCTTTAATGGTGCACTGATTGGTGAGATGCGTTTTGCTGCATTTTAGACACCTCGGTTTCATTTCACAGCATTCCGCTGTGTAGTGAAATAGGTTACATTTGTAACACTGATGAATTGTTTTCCTGCCCCTAAATGGTTCAACAGAAATTTTAAGATAGTTAAGGTATTCCAGGTTGAAAATATCCTGTGCATTGTTATTTTTTCTTAACTCTATGAGGAAAAAGGGGAGTGGCCTTCTTGACCTAATTTGGGTAAGCTGAGTCACTTTAATAACAGGAAAATTATAGTCATCAATTAGCAAATTTTTAATTTCCTCTGTTGGGAGGTCAATAGGCAGGCCTTTGATCACAACTTTAAGAGGCCTTTCATCACTCGGTTTTATGATATAAAAATCAAATCCCTGGGTTTTGCTGAAATTTATTATGACTCTATGTTGTTCAGCACTATCAGGGTAAATTTTGACATAGCCGTTCGCAAGTTTGTTTTCCGTGGCTCCGCAGACCTTTCTAATTTGAGCCAAAATATTTGTGTATTCTTTAGAATACTTTAGCATTATGGGGGGCATTTTTTTGTTTTAATGGGGGCTGAGTTATCCTCGCTGTTTGTAGTTAGGTTAGTGAGGGGGGGGGGAATTTGTTCGCTGTCTGTATTTTATTTTTAGGTGATAAGGGAGTTTCCTGGGATGGTTTAGCTGATTTTCTTCTGGGTGACATCACAAAATTATCAGGCTAGCATTTATTAGCTCTATCATTGTCGCAGCATAAGGGAATAAGTTCCAACTCACCAGTGATGGCGCCGATCTTTTCTAGGAGCTCCTGTTGCTGGTCAAAAGTGGTGGTAAACTCAGGGCTTGCTTGGTCGAAGGCATTGTCGAGGTAGTAGGTGAGCGCTCTGGCTAACCCCTCCTCCTGCATGCTGAAGAACTGTAATTGCTGCTCAAGCATGAGCCTCTTATCGCAATAACATGGTTGACTGTATTCTGCGTCCATTGACGTTTCGTCAGTTTTCAGGCGCTTAGCGCTCTCATCCTCTGAATCGTAACCGTTCATGACGGTGGCTAGCAAAAGAATGAGTACTGCCGGACCTGAAAAAATATTTTTCTACTAACGCGGTTTAAATAGTATCACCTCAATAGACCCAACAGCCAATAGCTAAGTAGCTCTCAACCCGATAGCCAGGCCTCTCTTCCAGTACTCTTCAGAGTTCCTAGCAGTCAAGTTCAGATATCATCGCCAGGACATTTGAAGCTTTCTCCCTGGTCCGGAGGTAGCCCAGTACGGACGGGAACTCCGATAACTGCACAATCTGGACTCCAAACATCCTCGTGCCCCAGTGCAACCCTCCACCTACTCTCCGCACGAAGGACCACTCTGATTGGCTCCCTCCTCACCTACCCTCTCTTTCTCTCAGCTTTTACCAGTTTCGGCTCATTCACGCTTCTGCAGTCAGGCGCTTCACATCTGCCGTCCTCTTCGAAGAGTACCACTGCATTTTACTAACCGCTAGGTTTAAAGTTTATTTATCACTACTGAGGATAAGCCCCTTCCGGGCTAGGTGCCTCAATAATCCAACATATGGGCAAGGCGCCGCGTCTAATCCAGCTCATATTATGAGTCCTCCAGTCATTCAGTCTCCAGCCATGAAGGGAGACGGACGTTCAGAATCTTGCAGCCTGTCGCTAAGCAGTAGTTCCAGCAAAGCTAGGAAATATTCAGATTTCTCCCTTAAAACTGAGTACATACAAAATGTTGAAGAGCACTGTAAAGAGCTCAAACACATTTATAGTACGATTAAAAATGCAAAAGCTTACATCAGTAGTGATGATCATGAAATGACATCCTCATCTTCAGACCTAACAGTAACGAAAAAGGACTTTGAAGCATTAAAAGCAAATTTTGAAGAAAAGCTAAGAATTGCGAAGCCTTACATTTCAAGAGACTGTCGAGCTCAAAAAACGTTAACCTATGCAAATACACACAAGAAAAAGAATTCACTCTTTACCAACTACAAAATAATTCCAAAATACTCTACAAAAATCTAGAAGCAATGAAAGATAGGAAAACTGAGCATACCACCGAATACCTCGACGAGCTGTCAAAATTTAAAGATGCAACATCCAAAATAGAAGATATTGAAGACGAACTGTGTGAATTACTCCCATGCCCCTTCATTAACTGTGCTAATCATCCCTATGCTGCGGCAGAGGTAAACATGGAAGTTGAACAGCCTTTTCAAGAAGTTGATAACCGGCACGCGGCTAAAAGAAAAAATCCCCAAGACATCCTAGAAATAATTGTTAATAACAAGTTTCAAGCCCTCTCGCAACAACAGGAAATAGTTACTAAAAAGACCCCCCCCCGATAAATTTGAAGATGTCTTCAGATTACAATCTCATACTACAGGAGATCAGCAGAAAATATCTAGGCACAGAAAATGTCTACTCCAACGACTACATTAGAATCTCCCCAAAAAAGCGAAGAAGCAAGATTAGAAATTATTAAAATATTAGACCTCAACCATAAAGAATATATTATCTCTGAAGATCCATCCAAGCGCCACATCAAAATTGTTATTAAAGGACTCCCTGGAGAAATGGATAAATCCGAAATTAAGAAAGAACTTGAAGAGCTGAACTTTAAGATTGAAAGGATCTCACAGCTAAGAAATTTTCGGGATAACACCTTACATCCCATCTACCTCGTAGAAGTTAAAAAGTCTGGTAACTACCAAAATATTTACAACCTTAAATCCCTTTTTTACATCAAGATCAAAACTGAAACATATTGAAAACAAAATAAGGCAACGTTGTGCCACAATTGTGCTGGATTTTTCCCCAGCGCGCGGAATTGCAAATGCAATCCGTGCTGCATCAAATGTAATGGAATACACCCCACCCAGAAATGTGAAATAAAAAGCAGGATTCAAGAGCCTAAATGCATCAACTGCCAAGATATAGGACACCTGGTCTCTTGGAGGGGGTGTAAAAATTATTCAAAAATTACTTCTACTCTCACACACAAAAGATCCGATGCTGAAGCCACCAAGAAAAATGCAGAACCTAAGCCAAGAGTTACGATCCCAACCGAACCTGAAACTCCCCTGTCCTCAATAACCCATAATACTAAAGAAACCTCTCATATAGAAATTGAAGACTTTAGAGAAATCCTGATAGCACTCAGAGAAATCAAAAACCTCCTGAAAGAATTCCCAGGTATTCTTAACGCTACTAAGCAACTCCAGAAAACTACCGACATAGAAGCAAGGAAGCTTATCTTAATCAACGCCCTGCTGGACTAAAAGCTCTCCTGAATCTTCCTCCACGTACAATAGACTATCTTGCCTCATTCCCCAACCCCGTTTTCTTCCTCAACTCTGAATTTACATCCGAGAACTTCGTCTCTCTGACTCGTAGATACTGATGGTGTTCTCCTTCATGCTGATTGGCCTTCACAAGTCTGCTCCACAATCCTGCTCTTCCCATTGGCTCACGATCTCCTTACTCCTCAGACCACACTAGCATGCTTCAGTCCACTCTCTTATGTGCCTGTGGCCTTCTCTCTTTCAATTCCAGATTCCATCGCAGCTGGCAACGCCACTTATTGCCTGTCAGGTTCTGTGCCAACTTTTCAGTATCGATCAAGCCCCAAACTTGAAGGGTAAGGTGCTCCGTGAATCAAGTCATACGAGTCCTCCAGAGGAGAAAACAAGAAGTGGTGGAGCCAAGTAAGTGCTGAACTGAACTGCATGCCTTGTAGTCTGTTGAGGAAGCAGCGTCGAGTATTGTAGCCAGTGCTGAGGATATTGTTACTACTTGTGAGCTACTGTCGTTATTGTGTGCTCGTCTCGGCTGTAAATAAACGTTTGTGTTGTGTCATCTACTAAAGGACAGATCATTTTGTGTACTCATCATCTTCCTATACCATATACACCCACTATACAGGTGAACGAACAAGGCGGATTAGGATAGGAAAATCCGTAACAGTATGAAAGCCACTATACCGATAAAGGGATGCGCTTCACACAATTGTTCCGTAGCCTGTTATGATTTTTAGAATTCAAACTTAGTTGTAGCACATGTTTTGTCTTTTTGAAGGAATGCATCAAAATTCTATTAAGGTCATTCGAGGGAAAAATTTCGAATGAAGTAAAAACGAGGCTGTTGCTGTAAGGAAGAGAAGTAAGAAATTAATCGCATACGGATAGTAAAAATAATAGAGGTTGATTGCGATTTAATGAGTTAGAGGAAAAATTATCAATCTAAAATAATTTCGTAGCTGGTGCACAATAGCTATCAGTACATTAGTTACTCAAAATACCCGGAAAAGGAATTAAAAATGCTTCTTATATGAAAGATTTGTAATAAACTAAATTTTCAAAATAATCATTTATTTAACATAACTCATTTTTATTTGAATATCTCAAATTCCTTGTTACAGAAAGAGAGGTGAATAAACTTTTCATTATAAAGACAATTTAATATTCCAAATTTACAAATTAACATTTGATACGTCAATTTCAAAGAGGATATTTTTCAGCGTTTATATTTAAAAAAAGGATGGTAATATTTATATGTTTCAAGTCCCTCCAAATTACAATAATAAACAATAATTTCGATGCAGTGTTTAATTTTTGTGAAATTCGAGTTACTGTACAAAATATACATTTTATATTTTAATATTTTGTTCAAACATTTTTCATAAAGAAAAAAAAAACATATTTTAAAACCATACAGAAGAAAAAAAACATTTTTTGAAAGGTTTATTTTTAATGGTGTTACTACTAGTCAGAAAAAAACATGAAAAAAAAATGTTAAAAGAAAATCTCTTCTAACAAAATAACGTCTTGCATTACAAAATTACAAACAAACTCAATTTTTAATTCCGCACTGCTTTCAAATTCGGCCAATTTTGAATTCCCTATGCTATCTTGAAATGCAATTCAATAATATTTAAAAAGACGAAAAAAGAAATAATAAAGTGTAAAATGAAAATATCCATAAATGAGAAATCCCTTTTTTTCAATTTAATTCTGTTTATACTCCTTTTTTTGATAACGCATAAAAGGACGATAAAAAAAATTGCTCTCATTGATTCTTTTAAGATTCCGCTTTCAAAAATCGTGGATGACTAGAAAATGTTTTTTTCATCTGAATGCAAGCCGAGATAATTCATCACGCAATAAAAGTAAACTCTCCTTGTTATTTACCAATCTTTTACGAACTCCATGAGATTTCTTTGTTGAATCAGAAGCAATTTTCTTTATTAGAGCCATTTTTCTCTGCAATTTATTTCGAATAAATTCGTTTTCAGAATAAAAAGCAGATACCCCTTTTCAAGACAATTCCTTTCTATATATGTGAATATAATTGAAAATGGATTTAAATTGAAGGGAGCATAGAATAATTTTGTAGATTACTTTTCATTTGATCCCTTAAATATTTGTTGTAATTATATCTTGTTTGAAAGCAAAAATTGAAGAAATAAGATTGAAGGAGAATTTGCTAAAAAATATGATTTTGAATAATTACAAATAGCGATATGTTTGAGCATTATTTTATAACTTTTATTTCTTTTATATAACATGGTAATATTTACAGACTTACGTACGATCTGAAAATTGTTTTCTGTGGAATGTGACTAGGAAAAAAGTCATTCAAAATATTCTGCAATTTAGATTATTTTATTTCAAAGCATTCAACGAGTTAGATAATTTAAAATAGTTAATAAATTTGACACAAATTTATTATTTAAATTATAGATGCTCCCTAAAGAAAGGGGACTCTCTAAACACTAATTAAAAGTATTAATTTAAAATTAATAAAATATAAATAATTGATGAAAATTTTCATCAAATTTTTAACAGTTTACCTCAATAGTTACTGAAATTTCATCATACAAATTTTATATTTGCATCATTGTGAAGGAGGAAGTAAAGACATATAAAAAGATTTTTCAATTACAGTATTTTTTCTCTCAAATTTGAGTAATAATTTTTAAAGAATATTTTTAAATATATTTAGAAAAATACTTTTCATTATGTTTGTTGTCCGATTTTAATAACTCGCGTTCCATAGATATTAATATTTTAATGGTCAACCATCTACATAATCAAAAGTTGCCACGGGCAAGTAATATTTTCGAAAAATTAACATAAAAAACTTTTGGTAAATTTAAGAACTAATTCAACAGTGTGAAGATTGGCCTAAAATACATACATGTTGAATGAGCGGCCATTACATTGTTAAATTATTTTGAATACATGTTAGTACTTCTATGAATTCTTCTAGAACTAATTTTAAAAATAAAATATAGATAAATCATGCCTATCCCACTATCATTACAATGTTTTCAAAACAACAAGTTCAATTTTCATTTAGAATTTTTGTTTAAAAGTTTCTTTTAAAATTTTCTAAATTTTTTTGCATAAATATTGATTAAATTACTATCTTAAAATTGCCTCAAATTAATTCGTCAAATATATGTTAATTCTTATTAAAAAAGCATAATAAAAGGCGAGTAAATCATTAATATTTCATATCTCGTGATTTTTTTAAAATATAAAAATCATTTTTTCCTAAGAAAATATTTTAATCCTCTTATAGTTTCTAGTCTTATCTTTTTTAATTATATAAGAACCTATTTGCAATTTTTTATAACAAAGCTTTTTTACAGTCTGAAATGTTTCTGAATTAAAATTAAAATATCAATTGAAGTAAAATGTCAGGAAACGCTAATGGCTAATTTTCTCCGTAAGTTCAAAATATTTGTTATATTAGTTCTGCAAATTTTGATCAGAAATGTTTAAATATAAAAAAGTTAAATTTTGCAAGACAGTTAAAAAGTTTTGTATATTAATTCAAAACTAGAAAACTATGCAATTTTTTAACTATTATGATTCAAGTTAATAGTCATTTCTATTCTAAAAGTCTGCATTTTGAATATTTCTTGTGTCTTTGGCGAAAGATCTTCATATGTCTTCTTGTTCATCAGTAATAAAAAAAAAATATTTAATTTATTTCCAAAATTTTTCATTTCAATTTGAGCTAGATATTTATGTCTTTGTTTAATCATGGTTAAATTATAATTTTAAAACAATTAAAAGACATTGTCTGCATACATATAATAACATAAAAATAAAGTTAAAAAAAATTAAGACGTCATTCAAGACGACTTCAGTCAATACGATACTGAAATAAACTTATTTATTCAGAATCTTTTGCACTTATGAAAAAAAGTAAATTTATATAGTGAGAAAAAAACTGAATAGGTGTGAAACTGATATCAACGAAAAAGTTAAAATGATGAATATAAAGAAGATACAAAAATATATTAATAATTATATCTTCAAAGTTATTATAGAAAAAAGCAAACTTTTTATTATTTAGTTTCTCTAAACTTCCTCCCCAAAAAACATAGGGGTTATTTTCACAAAGTATGAGGTGACTTCTGTCGTCGTTATTCTATTTCATTTATTCCCTTTCCTTTTGCAGTTCCTACTATTAGTTCACACTCCCCCTATATCCATCTTGTTCAAATTTTCAACCATAAATAAAATACTTTCGAATCATCCACTTAAAATCAAATATAATTTTTTAACTATTAGTGGATGACACTTGTTGTTAGTATGATTTTTTTCAAATATTAAGTAATTTATTAAATTTAATTAATTTTCAAAACTTTAAAGGGCAGCAGATACTTTAAAGTATCTTTAAAGTATTTACTAAACATCTTAAATACTTTAAAGATATTTAGCAGCTTGTTAGGAAAATTTAATTGAACAAGCCGTAGCTCAATTGGTGAAGTGCAAAGATTTCCGTATTTTTCCAGTTGTGAAGAATGCGAGTTCAGTTCTTGCTAACATCAGTCAATTTTTGAACTTAACAAAATTTTTGATAAAATGCAACTAAAATAAAATTCTTCTCTGTTGACCCAAGAAAGAATAAAATTAATCTTTTTTAATATTTCTTATACATTGTCCCTTCGGTATACATCTTCACTCGCTTTGAAGCAAATGCAGAACTAATAAAAATATATGTATTAAAATAAAATATAATTTTAAAAACATCTTGTAAAATAATTCAAAGTTAACTGTTAAAATTAAGTTAATTACAAAGTTAGTTTTAAGGTTCATAATTTTCCTTAAATTATTAAAAATTAAAGAAATAAGAGGCGAAATTGAATTGGTATTATTGAAATAATACAATTTTAGAAAGGTATTAAAATATTTCTGTAAGATTAATTATTTTGGAGTTAATGCAAAAGTTGATAAAATTTCAGTTTTTAGAAAGTTTGGCTGAAATCGGTCATTCAACAGAATGACGGAAGTATAAACGTATGTCTAGAATGGCTTTTCTTTATATTAAGATTACTGTTTGCTAATAATTTAAAGCAAAATTGCAATTTAATTACTTTCTCGTTTAATGCCAGAGAGTTTAGTGTTACTTCACAATATACAAAAAATGATAAAATAAAATTTATTATGTATATGAAATTCATTTTCAATCGAATTTTCAATATAAGGCTTCTATTTTTAAACTAGTTCAAGTGTTAAATCTGTGTAAAGTTTGTCATTCTATGGGGAAATGTCGATTTTACAGATGAATTAAAATTCCTCTTCTGAGGGCAGTGTAACCCATCGATTATATGAATTAATCAGAGGTTTAAAACGTTTATCAGTTATGAACAGAAACTGGCCTTAACAGAGAGTTCCCTGAAGTAATAACCATTTTATAGCAGTTTAACCTTCTGTATTAAGTCAACCTAGAGAAGACTGCGCCCGTTGGAATTTTTCTCCTCTGTGGAAAGTTGAAGTTAATTTGATTCCCAAGAAAGAAATTCACTAATTTTGAATGGGTGCACAAGTAATTAAATCAAGAGAATTTTCACTTATAAAAATATAAATAAGTGAAGTAGGTATCACTTTTTAAATAAATCCTAGGGTACCACTTTTTTTTTATAATTTTTATTTTGTTTAACCAAAAGTTTTAAAAATAACATTTTCTGTTATATCTTAGCCATATTTTATAATATGTTAGAACATGCCATTTTTAAAACAATAGCAAAAAAGCAATAATTATAAATATTTTCCTATTCTTCCTGTAAAATTTGACCTTTTTTATTATTGACAGGAGTTTTCTAAAATAGGGAAATGCTTTAATATATTATGGTGTGATCAAATAACAAAAAAAAATTGGTATAGTATTATAAAGATTAATCTTTGTCAAAAATTTTAGTTAAATTATTTTACGTTACTTAGTCTCTTAACAACTAAACAAATGTTTTAGCCAAATACCTTTAGGCTTAAAATTTTGATAGTTATGTAACTCACACAGTTATGGAAGTTATAAAATATTCTTTTCATTGTACCTCGAATATCAATAATTTTCTTGAAGTTTCCGTGAAACATGAATTTAAAATGGAAGTTGGAATTATGTAATTGTAGAAACTAACAAAAGTTCTTTGCTGAAATTGAACACATTTTTTTAAAAAATATGAATACACAAAATTGAATCTTTTAGTATTGAAATCTTTCGTGCATTACAGAATATATTTTTAAAATGATTTATGCAATACTTCGAAGATTTATTCAATAAAATATTTTCTGATTCAACATAAAATTCAATTTTGATTTTTGTTTATAAATGGATTTAAGTTAAGTGAATAATATTTGCACATTATAAAGGTGTGTTGTTTTTAAATTATAATCACTTAAAAAAGATACATTTCAGTTCTTTAAACTTGAAAGCTAGATTTCAGAATTCCCGCAACATTACTGCACATAATATTAAAATGAGCATCATTATTTGAAAAAATGGGGTTTTAATGATGTTTAAAGATACAAACTCAGAAGCTCTACAAATTTTCTCAAGAATTTCGACAATTTTTAAAAGGAAATTTTACATAAATGTAGTAATAAATTACTGACATGAAAATCAAGCAACTGCATTAGTGTTTCATCAAATATTAAATCATGGGATTTTACACATTGTTTAATGTGCATTTAATATTGTGTGTATTGTTTCTTGAAAGATTCTGCAAGAATTTTCCGTGACTCTATAATGTAATCCGACATGACTCCTTCGTGAATATAAGTCTATGCAGTAAAAAAATGTATGTGTGAGATTATTAAAATAAGTCGACTTTTATATCTGTCGTAATTTAAAGATTAGAGTTAAGTTTTCGAATGAATAAAATTTTGATAGTAAATTTTATTGAAACGAGACATTAAAATATAAAATATATTTGCGATAAGTCAACTTGTCGCCAAAGAATATTTCATGAAATAATTCTAAAACAAGCTTCCAAAAAAGGAATAAAGTCTAATTTTCCAAAACTAAGTGAAGAATTGAGAAATCATTTGAAGATATTTGTTTAGATCTAGAACATCCGGAACTAAGAGTAAACATTTCGGCGAACTCTAATGCCTCGTAAATCCAAAGGCAAAGTTTGGTCAATACCATCACCAAAATATTGTAGGTCTTTCTGATATTCTACAAAACAAACTTCTGAAAAATAAACCCTCCGCGCAATAGATTGCCTTATAATCCTTCCTGTTTGCGAAAGAAGATAAAAATGTTTCGAGTTGCTTCTGGGAAGCAGAAGAAACCCTGGAGCAAAGAAGGGGAATTCTGTAACCGAGTCAGCATTGAAGAACGAAAAACGTAAATAGAAGTTGAGAAATCCATTTCGGGGTTTTAAGAAGGGAGTAAAAAATGAAAAAAAAACAAACTTTATTGGAGTTGTAGAGGAATCAGTAATTTTATTTATTGCCTATGCGTAGGATTTGAAATGTTATGAGATATATTTCCACCAATATATTTTATGGTTGTTGATTATAGATATGAAATTCTGGTTAGTTTCTGGCTGTTGATTCTTGCCAAAAAAGGAATGTTTATATAAGCTATTTTTCATTTAAAAAAAGGTATATTGCAATTTTAAATCACATAAAAACACCAATTTCAACATATATTTTAAATATTTATATTGTATTCGCATGATTTGAATGATATTTGAATCAACAGATTCATTTTGATATTATGCAAAAATCCATTCTAATGGAAGAGTCAAAGAAAGAAACATACAATACAATTGAATTTAATACTTTAAATAAACTACTGAATCAAAAAATGGTACTTGACATAAAAATGGGTTTATACGCGGTCAATTATAAGACGGCCAGTATGACAATGCAGCATGATCAGAAAGGAACTGATTTATGTTTCCCAAAATTTCATAAGATATGTTAAGACATTCCCTGAATTTTCCTTTTTCGCTATGTATCGTAATAAAATAATGGAAAATTTGCACGAAAAAACATGGTGAAATTAATAAAAAAATAGGTCAACATACCTAAATTTGGAAAACTATAAAAAAATGGCATATTAAATGGGAAAAAGTTGAAAATAGTCCATAATTGATAATTTTTTTCCAGTCAAAAGGAAAAGACCTCGCGTCAAATTCTATAAATGAATGTGCAGTAATGGAGAAAAAAAACAATACTGCGGTAAGTCGTTGTCTTGAGTGGCAAGTGCTTGCCATTGACGAAGTAACTTTTTGCACTCTTTCTACGCATGCGCTGCCTACTGGTAATCTTATTATTGCCCAAATCTAAACCCACCTTAAGGTTTACTGCTTGATGTCCTAAAAAGCAACTAAGCAATCATTGTTTACAAGTGAAATTGAGCCTTAATTACAACAAAATTATTAAAATCTTGCTTTATAAATTAAGCTACCAGCCATTAAAAAATTGTATTAGCAAAGAAAATGCATTAGGTTCCTTCACAACATTTATAACGAAGCATACATAGTATTTATTTTTATATTATTCACGTAAAACTATATTAGTGTAAAGGATTTTTTTAAAAAAGTTTTTAATTAATTAAAAAATAGAAAAAAATGTAAAAATACATTTTTTGGGAATTTTAATATTAATTGAAATTTATTTATTGCAGTTATGGTCGAAAGATACTGAATTTCTTTTGATTTGGGCTTAATCAAATTTTTAATTAAAATTATTTTAAATTTGCTCTTAGGCCTATATTTCTACTATCCAAAGTGTTGTAAATATGTGCCAAATTCGGTTGCTCTGGTTCTCGTAGTTATTTACAGAGTGCCAATGCACATACATTCTCTTTTATTGCCAGTATCCCAATGCACTTCTTTACAATTATTGGATTTATAATCTTGGACAAATTTAAAAAATACTTGTAATGAATTATTTGATATCTCAAAAAATACACTTCGGCATTCATGCTGAAAATTGTATCTAAGAGAAAATTATGTTATATCAGAAACCTTTTTTGAAATTGTGACGATTTGAATATCACATTTTGATTTCTAATTTCATCTTTCTGTTCAGTGAGAAAATAACCGTATTACACTAATTTTTTATTAATTAAATAATATTTAATGAGCAAATAAGCATATTTTTGAAACATGGTACCTTATATTCTAATTTGTACAGACACACAATTCTAGTTGAAAATTATGCGTAACATTAGTCTTCATGTTGTCTGTCTCAAGAAAGTTATAAGAAATATATATTTAACAATCGTTTCATCAAAAATAAATAGAAAAGGCGAAATTTTGTTCTGTAATTTTAACTTCAAAATAGTTGTTAAAAATTATTTTCGTAAATATAAATTTGATTGAGTCACAAAACATCCTGTTCGAATAATAGTCGATTAATCTGAGAAGAAATATTTAAATTTAAATAGTTTAATTTTTTAAATGGTTTTTTTCTATACCTATAAAATTGAAGAATCAATCAAAATTTTCCCATTTTACGATATTTCGATAAAATATACAAAATTAAGTTCTTTTTTTTTCAATCTAGAAAAGTATATTCTTTTGCTTTGACATTGAACAAGTCATGCCAAAGTATTTCAGAAAAGTCTGTAGAATTCAAAATTTTAGGATTCCTATTATTTAAAACAAATGTCTGTTGGAGGTAAATCCTAGATTTTTGTGCAGATGAAATGTGAAAGAAAACGGCCATCGTTTTCGATGGAAATTTCATATTCCTGGAACAAATCGGATTATGTATGCGTTAAATCAGTTTTCCGCTCGATTTCTCAGTTGCAATACAACCAGCATGCAATTTCTCTTTATTCTATTTATTTATTTCGAAATAATGTTACTCCTGGATTTTATATAGATAACTAAAAATTCTCAATGGTAAAATTTAGAGCCACGATATCCAGGCGATTATGTCCAGATTTGTTACAAGACGTTTTCAGATGCAAAATCAAGTTTTAAAAAAGAGAGAAGTTGCAGTGTAAATGAATTTATTGCACAATAAATCCATTGGAGCCAAATCTACTACTGTTGATGTAGAGTGGAAGCTAGGAGGAGATATTGTGGAGGTTCAGACACCATCCACTTTATCTGATTACCTGTCGAAATTGTGTGATTAGAGGTACTCAAAAAAGCAACGTTAATGTAGCTCAATTTTGAATGATATTATTAAATTACCGTTGTAATATAAACAGAAAAAGCATTGTAATTGTTGACAAATTTGATGTCCAGATTTTGTTTTTAAAATCTCTTTTCTGAATCATTGTAACATATTTTTAATTGAGTCTATAACCTCAGATTTAAACAAATATTTATTGATGTAAATGCAAGAATAATTAGCAGAATAATAATAAGAAATAAGAATAATAAGCACAAATTGCAATTTGTACTTATTGATTTGTGCCAAATATTATCAAATCATATCATTTCTCACTTTCTTCGGTTTCAATTTATACTCATTTTAAAATAATGTTTTTTAATGTAAATGTTTTAAATATGTTTGGATCAATTAAATGCATTGTTTCTTGCACATCTTGAAGATCTTTAATTTAAATCAAGTGTCTAGTGCATAGTTTAAATCTCATTATTACTCGAATTATCACTCTTATCAAATTATAGCCAACATCAAAAGCAATTTATTTTGTAAATAAACTTTTTTTGGTCAAATAAAAAGCAATAATTTCATGATGCAATTAAACATATAATTATTTGGGAACTTTATCTTTTAATTGTACCTCGTCTTCCACGGTGATGGGATTTAGCTGCACACCATGAGCAGCAATTTTAGTACGAATCTTTTATCTTTTGCTTTAAAAGTGGAAGAAAAATACGAAATTTAATATTCTAGAAAGTACTGAAAACTATTTTAATTTATTTATAACAATAACACTAATTGGATTAAAATTTTGCAAAAAAATGTTTTTAAAAACTGTTAACATTCATATGCAAAAAAATGTAAAATCATCAGGCATTTGTATGAAACAATTTTTTAAAACTTTAAAATGCTGCAAATAATCGAATTTTATACAATACTATACTTGAAAATTATCCTGTAAAATGCCATGTAAATCATTTTATTTGAAATTAACTGAAAACATTTTTTTATTTAATCAATTTGTAGTTTTACCACAATTATTTTATACGACATGAAGTCACTTTATAATAAACATGATGCGCTTCAATAAAATAAAAGCATTTGCAAGAATTCGAAGATAACGTTTAAAGTCTCTTTTTCTCTTTTATCGATAGAAATCAAATATCACATCCTATCAGATATGATATAAAGCTATTTGCATTATAAACATGCAGTCATTCAATAACTTAAATTCATTTGAAAGAATTCTAAGATGATATCCAAAATCTCATTTTCCCTTTCATCCATAGAAATCAAATTTCACATCACATCAGATTAGAAAAATCAAGCAAAACACTTTTGACAAGACCACGAAAAAAATTTCCGAAATTATCGAATATTTATCTCCATTTTAAACGTTTTTTTTATTAAGGTTATTTATATTTATTTTTGTTATTCAAATATCAACGCTTGCAGGATCAAGAGTTGTGAACTAATCTCATTTTTTATTCAGTTTTTTTTGTGAGAAAATTTCGCGGTGAATTAAAGTTAAAATAATTGTATGAAATGGCTCTAACCAATGAAAAGAAAACTTGAAGAGTTTGACAAATTAATTTCAGGAAGACCGAAGAAGAAAAGGGATTTATAACAAAAAAATATTTTTTTCTGATCCTTTATTAAACTCAATTAATGGATGAATGAAGAAGCTATTTCCAATAATTTAAAATTTAAAAGAAGTAAAAAAAATGAAATCTATTATCGCAAATTTCAAGTTATCATATGAGAACATTATTATTTTTCATAATTTGTCTGAATTAATTTAAGTCATTAACCAGTTTTAACCGGTTTCAAGCAATCACGAAAATTTTTTATCGGTCTCTGTTCCTCTCTTTCGGTTCTGTTGGTGTGGTATGGAGAGATATGTGACAACTCAGGTGTCGCTCTCGTTATCTGACCAAATTTCAAAATTACGAGGTCAGTCCCCAAAGAGCCCGAGTGTTGCTTTGCTATGGGAGTTAATGAAACTAATTTAAAAAGCTAAAACTCACCCTATATATGTATATATATTTCGAAATTTTCTAAATATCGAAGCTTGCGTAATCTAATACTCACCTGATTGCTTCAAACAGGTTCAAACTGATTAATAGTTGAAATTAATTAAGACAGTTCGTAAGAATTCAGAGAATGCATAATATGGAAATCAAGATGGAACTTTAGTTGGAGAAAATCATGAAATATGACACCCTTCTGCATTATTTGCTAATAACCCTATTAAAAATTATGTCTGAAGCAACAAACTTTATCGATTAGATAAACAATATTTTAATTTATTAAAAAAACGTTGACCGAGTTAGGCAACAACAGTGTGATTTACAATGGAAATACTATAATTTCAGACTATAGATATTTCAAAAGCTATACTCTCACGTAGATAGCGCTTAAGAAGGCACGGGGAGTAAAGTTAAATCAATTTATTAACTCAATTCCGAACTAAGAACACTGTGACTGAGAGTTCTTCAGCTTTCATACAAATAGGAAAAGTTCCAGAATACCTTTCTGGAGACAGTAAGAAAAGACCAGAACACTTCTGGTAAATTAAAGAAAGGTCTCGCATCTGCTGGAACACGAAATGAAGGAAAAAAAACTTAAACTAGTTTTAAGTCTACTATGATTCGAACACATGATATCCTGACTCTGAGTCCACATCATAGCCATTCAGCTATGTAGCCTCGGCCGTGCATCGTTTCAATGCAGCAATAAAGTGAAAGCTGTCTCCAAAATAAAACTACATTATCAGACGATAGTTATTTCAGAAACTGTAAAAGCCGACCCCAGAATAAAAAAGGGATAAATAATCAATTTGCTGCCTTTCTATTTAGAAGCTTCAAAAGCCAGAACAATATCATTTTCTCATATGATAATAAAATGAAACTATCGTTGAGATGAAGCTTTATTTCTAGAATATTATTGATTAAAAAATTAATGAATAGCAAGATCTTTAAGTTGAGAAGTTTATATAATAAATCCTAGAGGATTTTTTTCCAAATAAGAATAATTAATGCACACGAAATTGATTAACAGCAACATTAATTTTAACTCAATATAGGAAATAGATTTAAGAAAGTTTTAAGGAATAGCTTTAAGAAAGTTTTAAGGAATAGCTTTAAGAAAGTTTTAAGGAATAGCTTTAAGAAAGTTTTCGTCAAATACAAAATTTAAAGTGTGCATTAATTTATTGTTTATATACGGAATATACAAAAAAGTACTATTATTCATTTAAAAGATTTTCATATTATGCTCATTTCAACACCTTTGAATCTCTTCAATGTGGCTTAAAAAGAAGACAAGTTTAAAAAAAATGCTGTGTTCATTAGACAATATAGCATCACTACTTCGTATTCTATACAAATAAATGTTTTTAACTTTGAAGCTTCCAAAAGTCGAATTTACCTTATACGAATTTAACAATTCGTATAAGGTAAATTATGCACACGAAATTGATTGACATTAACATTGATTTTAATATAGGAAAAATTACTTTCTTCAACATTTAAGCCTTAACAATTTTTTTCGCCAAATACAAAATTTAAAGTATGCCATTATTTTATTGTTTATATATGGAATATACAAAAAGTGCAATTATTCATTTAAAAGATTTTCATATTATACTCATTTCAACACATTTGAATCTATTTGATGAGGCTTAAAAAGAAGACCGTTTTTTTAATTACTGTGTTCATAAGACAATATAGCACCGTTTTTTGTATACTATTCAAATAAATGTTTTTAACTTTAATACTTCCAAAAGTCGAATGGAGCTTATAAGAATTATTAAAATTACATTTACTTAAATCAATTGATTAAAAATATAAAATTTCCATTTGGAAAGGTAAAAATATATTTATAATTTCAAAATATTAGAGATAGTCACTTCAAGGGGGAAGAATTTTGAAAGTATTAGGTATTAAATAATATTGGTGAAATGTTTAAGAGATACATAAAGCTGTAGTTCAAATCATGTCACATTATCTAGAATGCATTTCAAAAGATTAGGTATTCTTTTCAATAATTTTTTAAAAGATGAATAAAGTATGTCGAAGTATAGGCAGTCTTAATTACTTTATCATAAATAATTTTGTTTGAATTTAAAGAATAAATTGTTTTTTAAAAAAAGGACATTAAATTATTTTGCTTTACAGAATCATCCTGATTTTAAATAATAGAATACTATCTTGATGTTAAGGATATTTTTACTTTATTAGCCACTTTCCATTTTTTAATATATAATTTTCCAGAAACACATTAGATGAAAAAGTTTCGTGTGGTGACTTATTCAACTGTTTTTTCTTTTCTTTTGAAACAGTAGAAATAACGGATCTCGATAATGTTCATTTTACATCACAAAGACCAAGCACTTTCAGTAAATGAAGAAATTATTTACAAACATGCAATCCCTTTTGTTGTTGTTTGCTTAACTTCTGAGAAAAATTTAAATTTTCTTTTCAATCATCTTATTTATTATTAAACTAATACGATTCTAATTTCTCTCATATTTTTAAACCTTTAATCCAAAAGAGCTGGATGCATTTTAAAACTTTTATTTCATCCGTTTGAGCTTTTATAAATGCAAACATGCATTCAAATTTCCCTGGCATTATTAGAGTTTTGAAATTTTGCAAAGCTCCGAGTTCTTCTTGACAATATAAATTTTAAATATTTTCGTAGCTTGTTTTCAAATTCATTGATTAATTCTAATTACTTTTTGGTTTCTTCCATTCATTTCAAATTCATTGATTAATTCTAATTACTTTTTGGTTTCTTCCAT
>JAPMOQ010025662.1:0-10456 GCA_026543055.1 Argiope trifasciata
GACAAAGGATTTAATTGCATTTTTCGCACCCAATTTCATACTTAAACCGCAAAATCATTTTATGTTTTAAGAGCTGATATAGCTAGGCTTGAGTGTGAAAAAGTGCAGCTGATTCTTCGCAGTAGTTTTTGGATGGTGCCCTTTTAAATATGGAGAGCAATAAACAGCATTTTCGTCATTTTTTTCTTTTTTGCTATAAAAGGTAAAAATGCTGTTCAAGCCAGAAATAAATTAGCCAATATGTGTGGAGAAGATGTGTTAACAGTACATCAGTACCAGAACTGATTTGCAAAATTTTTCCTACAAATGAGGAGGCCAAAAACCACCTCGATCAGTTTTTTTTTACAGCAAAGACCAAAACTTTTATGAGCGTGTAATCATGTTACTACCAAAAATATGGCAAAAGGTATTAGACCAGAATGGCAATTTTATAATTTAATAAATAATTTATTCCTTAAACGAAAATTTCTTTTCATTTTGACAAAAAAATACGAAATGACTATCCGAACAACCCAATAGTTCCATATACAGCTTACTGAGTTATTCCTATAAGGACATATTGAGGATATTAAAATATTTTACGTTGCGAAATATTGTTCATTTAAAGTTAGATCTTTAACGTAACCATAGTTTATAGATTTCAAAATTAGTACTGCTATTCATGGAGATGGCTTCAATATTTGTTATTGAAAAGCATTATATCTTTAAGAATCCTTGTGCATATGAATAAAAAAAATTCTGCTAGATGTTTATGATAAAACTATTCCTTTCTACCAGATTTTTTTTTGTATAGAAGCAGTTTTAACCATAAAAGGAGTTAAATATAAAATTTATTATTGATGGATCTTTACGTTTAACCCCATTTACTTTCCGCATATTTTCTTTAGATGAAAAATTCATAAATCATTTATCACGAATGGCACATCATTTCATGATCATACACATAGAAGCCTGCAAATATGATTTACATAACTGCCGTTATAATCAAACATATCTGAAAATAATTTCCAAAATATTTTTTAATTTATCTCAGATAAAGTCATATCATTGTCGCTTCGACTCGCCCGAAGGCAGAGATAAAAAATTTCTGAATGACCGGACTACCGCAACAGCAAAACTGGCGGGAACTGTGGTTGAGTCTTAAGGACCATCACGGCAGCTCATTTCTAAGGAAGTACGACCCATCGTAGATGACAGAAGCAAGACCCCCATCTTTTCGTGTACCCTCCATGTTGGCGAGAACCAACCACTATGCTGGAAGCTTTATATCTTCGTTTCGAGGTATCCCTCAGTGTTTATTACTCCAGATAAAAGATTTTAGAAATTACAAATAGCAATTGTTTAATTTATTTCTATTCTATTTCGGTATTTTGGTGAGTTAATGATCGCAAATAACATATTTTAAATGTATAATGCCCCAAGTTAAATTATGAAGTTCAATGGCCTTCCAGGGAATCGTTATATTTATTTTTCGCAATTGATAATCATTATAAGGTTTTTACTTCAGAAACTAATAGGTGAATATCTTCTTTTAGAATGTAGGAATGTGGAATATGGCTTAGACTCGTGATTCTTTTCTAAGCAATTATTCATCTTACTTTTTTGTTAAATGCAAAGCTCTATCTCAAATATTTTATAATTTCATGCAGACGTATAAAGAAAAACTAGCAAGTAATTATAACAGAGATAATCCTAGTTGATGCAAGAGTCTGCGTACTAAAATTTAGTGGAAGAAATATTTGGTAAATTTCCTATTCTTCATATTTTTATGATCCTCATTAAAATTACTTTTCCCATTTTCATTCTCCGTGCCGACTGCCTCACTAGACATTAAATGCCATTCTGGCTTTCCACGGTGCAACAACTTTGTCGCACAGTGGACACAAACTGTAACTTTACGAGCCTTTGTTCCGTGGACACAATGGGCGAACACGATCGTGAATCTGAGTTTTTTTACCTGGACAGGACAAAAAAAAAAGAAAAGAAAAGTATCAGGTCCTCTTTTTCCTGAGTCACCGAACGCTTTCAATTTAAGACAAGAAAAAATACAGTAAAAGGATGCAGGTGATATAAAGCAGAATGTAGTTCGGACATAACTCATTGAAGTTCCACGTGTCTTGTAGAATCTAAACAATTTATGCTGCTCAACCATTGTTATGCAAAGATTATTATACCGTAGAAAGTATTTAGGGTTTCACTGAAATATGAAAATGTATTTATTTGCATATTCTGCTTTCATGCCACGAAATTTACTCTTCTCTTCTCAGTTTAGAATTGAGATTTATGCATTTAATAATAATATGTCAATAATAGAGAATCACATTATAACAGGATTGTAATTTTTTCTTTATTTCTAAAAAAAGAAAGATAAAAGAAACATTCTTCTATGCACCGTAATAGTATTAACGAAATAAGCGAGTTATTAAGCAGTTATTATAGTATTACCGAAATAAGCGAATTAAGCTTATTATATTTTATGGATAGCTTATTATATTTTATGGATAGTTTTAGGCTCCGATAAACAAATTATCGGAGCCTAAAACATGTAACCTCTTAAGATTCTTATATTTTCAGTCTTATCGGGAAGAATTTTTTTTTTTTTATCTTTTCGGACATATAAAAAAGTAATTTCGTGAAAATTCTCATTGCTTTTTATTCGATTTTAAAAAAATAGCCAGACTGACTTAAATGTTACCCCTGAAATGCTCTTTTAATGTGATATACTAGATTTACATTTGTAATTATAAATGCAATTTTTATTTTTGATAGAAAAATGTTAAAAGAAAGTTTAGAAAACGGTATTAAAAATCATTTGAAATTGTAGGACAGCATTTATGAAGAAAGTTTTTTTTTTCCTACTTAATGAATTCTGACATTTGAAATGCACTCATAGACATATTTTGATTAGGCCGATTTTTACAGTAGAATTTCTTAAAAAATAATACATATGCTAATTAAAAAGGGTTTTTTTTGGATATTTCTTCTTACATGACACTACGTTAGCAATGTATCAAAAATTTTGCTATTATTTTGAACTAAATTATTAACATTCTAATTTACTTCTTACCTAATTAACATTGACACTACTAGACCAGTCAAAATGACTGGTCGATCTCGGGTAGAATCTTTGTCTATTTCAATTTCTGGTTGTTCTAGTGTTGAGCTATTTTACCTTTCCATGCCTCAATTTATAACACTTTTTAATACCTCTAAATTTTTTATCTAACTTTTCTCTTTTGACAATACTTTATTTAAACACAAAAATATCTGAATGCAAGTATATTAGCATATTTTGGATACTTTTCATTACTATTTTGTAAAATACATTTGGTAGCTATATTCTATATTTATCCTTCAATCTGATGCTTTTACAGGCATTATTCAAAGAAAAGAAGGAAGCATTTTATAAGAATAAAAATGTCTGTATAATCAAAAGGTATTTTCAACATTTTAATAATGTCATAAAAAATGTATATAGTATTACCAACTGTATTTAACGTCATGAAAAATAATGATAATTCGGTAAAAACAGAGAAAAGGTGATTTCGAAAGCTCATGTATTGTTTCTAACTGTAATAAGCACCGATTTAGTTAGATTAAATTCAAGAGATTAAATGTTAATAGTAATGAAGAAAGAACAGTTTTTGCTGTTACATGAAATTCGATACATCTCATTATCAGAAAACTAACAAGTTGTTTCAGAAAAAGAGCTTTCCTGGTGGCATTTCAAAGAAATAGTGCTCTTTTTTATTTCACAAAACACTGGCTATAAATACTGTATACTCCAGAGTATCCGGTCTAATGTGGCGGAAGGACTGGCTGGATAATAAAAAAGCCGGTGTTCTATGAATTCATTTCTTTGCTCACCAATACCAAATGGCAAAGTTTTTATAGTAAAAACTCACTGTTATAATATGTACTTTCTCACTTTTTATTAAAAACTAAATTCTCCATTTATCTCAATGTGAACGCAGCCGCAGCCCTGGGAATCATAGAAGCAGATGCCTTTAACGCTTCGAATTAAAATAAAACTCTCTGAACTGGTAGTTTATCTATGTTTATACACTCCACTGTTTCAAAAATTTACTATAGAAAAGTAAATTAAAGGACAACTACTCACATTTTAACATAAATTCTGCATTGTCGAACTTAAATGCAGCAAACATAAACAAAACATTAACGTAAATCATAGGTCTAATTTTTAAGAAAGAGGGTTCAAGCTGATTTTATTTTTCACTTACAAATGATTACACAGAAATGAAAAGGTAACCCTAATATAAGAGTCAAAACTTAGAGTTTTTAGATTTTTCAAAATATTCTTGGTAGTCGATTTAATAGACGTCTTGCCTTCATTTACTTACAATAAAAAAACTAGGCCGGATAGAACAGAAGCCGGGTAGTCTCAAACCGGATACTTGGGTGTGTACTGAATATTCTTAAACTGCTGTTAGAGAACACTGTAGCAGACAGCTAATTATTTGTTCGAACGATTTGGAAGAATCGATTGTTAAATACAAGAGTTATCGATTTAAATTAAACCAGCTAGAATCCCTAAAATTTCTAGAGTATTTTCTAATAAATATGATTATGTATTATTTTCCTTATGCAGTTGGTTACAATAGTTATGAAAGAACTTATTAGAGTGTGATCTTTGGCGATAAATCGCTGATATTAGATTAATATTCAATTACCAGAAAACCGATTGTATGTTTTGGATGTACTTTTTCCGACCGAATGAGACCAAATCTGACCCAATATTACAAGTATAGTCCCAAAATGAGCTACCAAATTTCATACATTTAACTCATTGCGTTTCTGATTCATCGCGTTTACTAATGAATGAAAGTACAGTTTGATGAATTGTCAATGCCACGACGGATTTATTTCCAAATTTGACACGTATCTACACTTTACAGATTAAATCTGTGTACTAAATTTTATTTATCTAATTTTTGTAGCTATTAATTTATATCTAGAATGCAAAAAAAAGAAAGAAAAAGAGATTTCTTCTTAATGGAATTCGCTCAAAATTTGATCAAAATCTACAATTTTTGAGTTAAATTTTGGTGTTTAAGTTAAATTGTGTGTTTTCAAGTTTAATTTGTATAATTTAAAGCGTTTTATGCAATTATGTTTATAGTAAGGCAGACAAACATAACGCTTAAAATGTTTTCCGAACTAAATAGGCCTAAAGCATAGAGATCCGTCAAAATCTCGAGTTCGAGTTTTTGATGGCAACAATACTCTATCTTTAAATACTTTGTATACGAGAAAGTAAAGTTCACGTAATCTCATCTCGTAATATTTTAAATTATATTTTAAGAGTTTTATTCACTTAGACAAGTATGAAATTTAATAAATAATAATAAGTTTTTACTCTCATCTTCGCAATGTAATAACATGAATTTTATTCTAATTTAAAGATATCAAATAAGAAGCGGGAGAGTTTTTGGCAATGATTTTTGGAAATTGAAATTTTCTTATCTTATAAGTCTAAAAGTAATTTTAAAAAATGCTACGAGGGAAGCACACAAGGCTTTTCTTTAACAAATAACAACAACAACAAACAAAAAAAAAACGTAATCATACTTGGATATTATCTCTTCTCAATGAAATTGAATCTTCAAATAAGTCTACTTTTCCTGAAACAAACTTGTTTTGCAGTTTTATGTGTTGATATTATAAAAAAAGGTTAAAAATTTGTAGAATGTTTCTTACTTATGACTGACGTATGCATTCACCAGCAGAAAAATGACGTAGGGAACCTTACTGGCTATAGCTAGGTAACTAGAAAAGATGGCTTGAAGCTTCGTCTTGTCTTCAGCAGCGGGATCGAAAGGGACACTCACATTCCGGAATTTGTACATCCAGTACTGAGAAAAAGAATTCCCGAATATCAGAGTGAAAGAGAGCAATCATATCCTGCATTTTCATTAAGTTGTGAAAATAACCAATTTAAAACAAATGAAGTAAAAAAACCTTTAAATGAATCTAATAATTTGTAAAATATAGTTTGCTTTTTCCATTAACTATAGCATTTACTTTATGAGATATATAGCTATAGTACCTTTGTAATTTTTGTTTTTGCTTATACACTGATACAGCTGTTATATCATTAAAGAATTTATTATTTTATCTTAGTTTTGAATAAAACTTTCTCTATTATGATTGCTTGACTAATCGTTTTATTCGCTTGTCTTACTCAGTCAACTAATGAGCAAAACGTAGAATAATTGCTGGTGGGGAAAGGTGGCACTAATTTGATAGATTAGCTAGATGGAAAACAAACTTTATGTCGCAAATACTTGAAAGAAAAAGCCCCTTTTCTCTTTTTTCGTTAAGTCCTTGTCTAAGAAGCTTAGATTTTCTTTAATCTAAAAATAAATTTTGTAAATATTATCAGCATCTTTATTTATTTCTATTAACACTGGTCCTCTTAGGGTCAATCATCAAAAGGTTATAATTAGGTTTGTAAAATAATTGGTTACACATGAATGGAAGATTTTAATCACATTCTATCTGCTTAGTCAAAAATACGTATAATGTATAATGTTATTACATATTACGTATAATGTTAAATAACTTGAACAGGATAGCAGTGTAATAACTACTTACGTCATTTGCTTGAATGAAAAAATTCCAAGGTAAAAGAGACGTTATCCCGAAGAGATACATGGTTATTCTCACTATGTGATATCTGAAAGAGGAATGAAAATTTATATGTTGTTGATATCATAGTATTTATTTTCTCATGCACAGATAATATTAAATTCTTCATTAAAAGATAATCAATATAAACAATAAATAGTAAAATTCTTTTGATTGACATATAAAACAAATCAAATAGTATTCAAAATTCATTTTCGGACTTTAATTTGCTATTTTAATTTATGTTCGACATTTGTTTTCCCAAATTCAAAAAGAAGTTAGTGTATGAATATTTGAATACTAAAATGTTTTTACTACAGCAAAGTCAAAGATGCATCGTATTTTCTTGTACATAATTTTCCAGACCAATAGTGAAAATATTTAGAGGTGGATTTAAGCATTTTATAACTCTAAGCATTATACATTATGTCTTTCTTTTTCGATCAATTTAACTTCACATTTTAATTCATTTTTATCTTAATTAATATGTTTATTACTTATGTTTGCTTAGTTATATATTTTGGAAAATTGTATATATTTTGCTTATTTTTTATATCTCATGACTTAGAAACATATGCTTTGTGCCAATATTATTTAACTGTAAGATACTAAGTATTAAATATTATGTTAAGTGAAGGAAAAAAACGAAAGTGATTGGTACCTGACTATTTGATAGAGCTAATGCTATTTAATTTCATATTTCAAAAAATTAACAATTTAAAAAAATTTATTGTTTACAGATAAATTTTATTGGAATGTTATGGCAGCAAGGCTTTTAATCGATCTGCCGTTGGCTCCCCATTAGCCAAGATGCCTATAGGCAGTTGGCTAGCTTGACTAATTGAAAATCCTTTGACTGCATAAATTTTCTTTCTTTCTTTTTTTTATAAAATTAAATATAGGCGATATATAACATTGATAAATAAATGCGGTGAAAAACTACTAAAATTGTAAGCCAAAAAATTTTACCAATAATTAACCATAATTTTACCATTTTGTTATTATTTAAATATAAGAAAATTAAGACAATAAAAGACACATTTTTTTTGTTCGAAACAGTAAAATCGACGAGGAACAAAAACATTTGAATAATAATAAGAAATTCTAGCTGATCAAACTTATTTAAATTATTTCGGAACATTTTTAGAATTCTTCTGAATAAGTCATTGTAGAAAAGTACTCTGATTTTTTTAGTCAAGTTAAAGAGGCAATATGTTGATTGGAATTTGGATTTGCGACGAAAGAATGAACAATACGAAGACTAGACAAAAAAGATCAACAGGGAAGTGTGAAATAAATTATATGAAATTTTCCCTACATTCAAGAGCTCATAATTTCTTTTAAAATACTTCTTATTATTGTATATGCGATATATCCTTTTTAAAGGCTACAACAGGATCTGTCTCGATTTATAAATCGATTACTTCGCCTCTTTGATGGATGTATATTATTTAGTTGACCCAAATGAGTAAAATAGGTTACAGCAAGCTGGGAGTATTTACTGGAGGAGTTTTTAAGTTACATGAAGTCACAGTAGTGAGGATAGCTGGAGTATGAGAAGGATCAAAGACGATATATCTTTTATATTCCTTATAGCAAATATTATTATTTCTGTATTTCATCAGAAATTTAACAATAATAATGAATTAGTATAAACATGAATGTTTATTACTAATATTCATAAATCTTTCATGAAATACACAATTTTTGTTGGTAATAATGATCCTTTATCTCATATTATTCAATCTGAGAACATATCTTGTTATGATATATGTTTGTTAACCTGAGCACATTTTGCAATTAATGATATGCTTACAATTTTTAAACACTTTATAAGGCTTCACTTTAAATACAAAATGAGACAACTGCTAATTATAATTTTATTGCTAATTTTTATCTAATTACGCAAAAATTTAATATTCATATTTTAAGCAATAAACTTGATGGAAACATGGATATTCTATTTCATAGCTTTTTCATTGCATTGTATGAATTCTAAAGTTTTAAAATAATAGATTGTGCGAAATGGTTAAAATCCTAATTTTATCTATCTTTAAGGAAAAAAATGTACCTATTGGAAAAACTGCGTTAAAACCATGTTATACCTTAGGGAAATATTCCTAAAGCAATTGTCAGCTAATGGAAGCATTATAGTTAGATTTCGGTATCGAAGCAGCAGAGGCCCAGGCTCAAAAACAAATACCACAAAAAAATCTCGCCTTAAAAGTGTATCTGGTGCACTTTAAATCCTTTGAGTCAAATCTTCCCACTAATGTGGCGTGGAATTTTGTAAAGGCAAATGCAAGCTCAGGTATTATTTCATCCATCAAAAAAATTGCTAAATTACTCCCAAATAAATCTGGAGTTGCACCGAAGCAAGACATAAATATGCGCAAAAGAAATCGTGCTAGAAACAACCAAAGGCATAAACAGACAAATTCTTTCTTACCATTAAAGTACAAGTTTGAGAATAATTTATTCAAAAATCAGTCTTTATAAATAACTATGAATAATGCTTTTTTTGTTTTGTTTTTTAATTATTGATGAGCATGATTTTAAAATACTAAGCAAAATATTTTCTGCTATGAATCCTGCTCATTTTTCCTCAAATTTTAAATCAGTTGCAGAACATTGTATCAAAATGTTTGATTCGGAGAACACTAAAAATTCCTTAATAACTTTACGAACAATTTCTATGAAAAAAAAGGAATAACTTCGTTATTAGATGTGTTTCCCCATTGCTTCAAAAGATGATACCGTTTTCATTTCTTTAATTCTAAATGATATCAGTTTCTTTCAGCATGGATGCTCTTATGATTTCTTCAGTGAATGGTTGAAAGAAATACTGAATAAAAATTTATAGAAAATTCCATTATACAATACTTGCTCAACACTAATAACGGCTAATCATAACAAGTATTGAATACAATTATTTTAAATTATTGTCTTGTTGATAGCTGCATAGTAAAAGAGAGAATTTTGTTTTTGAGATCATCTTACCAAAGTATCTTCATACAAATATACTTACAAAAATGTAAAGAAGGCCTTTTCATTAAAATTGATTTAAACAGCACTTCTATTTAATAAAAAATTTGTCTACGTTTTCAATAAAATGAAGTATAAAAAAATTAAAAGTTTTTTTTTCTTTTCTTATTTCGAATTTATTTGACTCAAACATAAATACAAATTGCTTTTGTAAAAATCATGTTCTACTTTAAGATGGATTCCCCATTTGCAATGCAGTATAACTGAAAAGGTTAAATAGATAACATTCCATTCTATGAATTTCTTTTCGATGAAAGCAGCTTGGGAAAAGCTTCAAAGAAAACAATCTGTAGCTATCTGATACTGACAGCGGAAATTTAACGCTAACCTATTTTCAACGTTTGAAATTAACCGTTTAAATAACGAATTCGCCGGCAAAGAATTCAAGAAAGATAGTACCTCTAAGATATTATTTTTAGAAAAGAATTCAAAAGATGTGTATACAGGCAGTTTGGAAGAAATTGTGCACTCATCAATCTTCAAAATTATTTTAATCCCTATAAAAAAATATGCACAAAATTGTATTTACAAAAAATGTATATCGCGATAATATAAACAATTTCATAAAATTCTTTATTATGTCAAAAGAAACAATAAATTTGATGCTATTACTTATTGCTAAATCTAATAGTCGTGTTTAAATGTTCTTAATCATATTTAAATTCAATGGTATTTTAAGTTATTAGGTTGTTTGGAAAGTAATTTCGTTTTTTCCCGACAAAGGATTTAATTGCATTTTTCGCACCCAATTTCATACTTAAAC
>JAPMOQ010025668.1:0-12352 GCA_026543055.1 Argiope trifasciata
GGGGTAACAAAATTATGGGAATTCAGAGATTTTACAGAGAGAGAGAGTATAGAATAAATGTGTATATGAAGGAATGGTATAAGAGAGGGAATAAAATAATGGGAAATTTAGCAATAGTTCAATAAGTACTAGAAAAATATTTAGGTTTTAAGATCCAGAAGAAAATTTTAGATAGAGAGTATAGAATAAACATGCGTATGAGGGTATGACATCGGAGGGGGAGTAAAATTATTAAAAAAGAGGGGGGAGAATACCAATAGTAAATGGAAAAAAATTCAGCAAATGTTTCTAAGAAAACCTGTAGGGTTTTAAGATTATTCAGAGTAAAATTTTAGCAAGTTGGGCTTAAATATAGTATATGTATATAAAGGTAAAACATAGAAGAGGGAAAAAAATAATGGGAAATTCAGCAATATATCACTTACTATGAAAGCATATAAGTTTTTAAGATTTAAAAAGAAAATTTTAAAGGAGAGAGTATAGAATAAACATGTATATAAAGGAATTACATTGAATAGGGAACAAAATTGATGTGAAATTCAGTTATAATTCAGTAAGCGTTACTATGAAAACATGCGTTTTTAAGACCCATAAGAAAATTTTTAAGTAGTAGGAATATAAAATAACCATGTAAATGAAGTAATTGTATAGAAGAAAGAATAAAAGAAAATTACAAGGAAGATGGAATTACAAGGAAGAGGGGATAAATTATTGGGAAATGCAACAATAGTTTAGTAAGTATTACTATGAAGTTATATATGTTTTTAAAATTCAGAAGTAAGTTATAGGGCAGTGCTCCGCAACCTTTCCTCACCTACGACGCACCTTATTTCTTTCAAGAATTCCGCGGCCCACCAAAAGCTAAAGTATAGTGGTATTAATTGATACACAAATTTTACAATAAATGTTTGTTTTTTATTTCCGCGGCACACCTGTATCTGGCTCATGGCACACCAGTGTGCCGCGGCACACCGGTTGCGGAGCACTATTATAGGGAATATGGAAAACATGTAAAGGAAGGAACGACATGGAAGAGGGAACAAAATAATGGGAAATTTAGCAATATTTAATTAACGGTTACTCTGAAAAGCTTTAGCTTTTCAAGACCCAGAAAAAAATGTTTAGAGTAGGTGAAGGTAAAATAAGAATGTGTATAAAGTAATAACATGGCATAGAAGATATAACAAAATAAGAGGGTATTCATCAATAGTCAGTAAGTATTATAATGAAAACATGTAGGCTTTTAAGTTCCAGAAGAAAATTTTAGCAAAAATAGGAAAAAAAAAATCATAGAATAAACACATGTACGAAGGAATTACAAGGAAGAGGGATAAATTATTTGGAAATTCAGCCGTAGCTCGGCAAATGGTAATATGAAAACACGTGGGTTTTTAAAATTCAAAAGAAAATTTTACAGAGCCAGGAGGGCTGCAAGTAGGGAAAGAATAGAGAATAAACGTGTATATGGAGGAATGGCATAGAAAGGGGAACAAAATGATGGGAAAATTAGCAATAGTTTAGTAAGTGTTACTGTGGAAATATGTTGGTTTTTAAAACCCAGAAGAACATTTTAGAGAACAGAGATAGCAGTAAGTTGGGAAAGAATATGTATATGAAGGAATGGCATAGAAGAGGGATCAAAATAGTATGAAATTCAGCAATAGTTCATAAAATGTTACTATGAAAAACATTTTGGTTTTTAAGATCTAGAAAAAAGTTTTAAAGAATATAAATTTGAAAAAAAAAAATGTGCTAAAAGCATGCTGTATGATGGTATCTGCTGAACATGAAAAAAGGGACGATAATCAACAATGATAATAATTATAAAATAAAAAGACAAAAAATGAAATGATAAAATAATGTATGAAAGATCAAATTAACCGATAAATAAAGTAAAAAAAGAAAGAAAATGATTTAATCTTTATTTTATAAATGACACATTTTGACAAAATATACCAGTAAAATATTTTTTTTTTAAATTTATGAAAAATAAAGAAAGATATTACTGCCAAAAATATTGCTATTGAACCTTTTTTTTAAAAAATAATGAAAATTATTTTCTGCCCGTGTACTTTTTGAATTTAATGCAAATATTAATTAATTAGAATTGGAGTAACATTTTTTTAAAGTTACTAATCAAAATTTGAAAGAAAAAAATATTTCTGAGACGTAAATTACCACCTTCCTAAACTAATTTATGTTAGATGTGTTAGAGCTTCCGAAGAAATCTGAGCTGTTGAGTTCCAATGTATACATGCAGATGGAGATTAGCACACACACATTCATCTTGATTACTAGATGAATGTGCGCGTGTTAATCTTGAATCTATGTCCGATAAGAGACTAGAATAAGTGCCCGTCTAGACTGACTGTTATCCTATTGATAGTATCTTCATGGATTCACTAACGATGGTTGGAGTAGATAATCCCTTGCATCTAGGCAAATATCTTTAGAAATAAAAACAGCTACTTGTAGTATACTGTAATGTAAATATCTATATAGTAAATAACTATTTATGCAAATATCTATATAGTAACGTGAAAAATTTTGATTCCATTCACTGATATTTTCTCTATCTATAATATTCACTTAAATTTTATCGAATCTCATTATTAAAATTTTCTTGATATTAATAATAATCCCTTAAGAGAAAGAAATCAAACAGCTCAAAGGTTTACAATAAAAAAAAGAATTTTATAAATAATAAAAGTGCTGAAAGCACTGAAATTAGCTTCTGGTAGATTGTAACGACAAATATAAAATAGAAATAATGCTAAAAGAAATTAGAAAATACTGCCAAATGAAATGGCCATGTTATTAACCAGTATTCTATCAATAAACTCTGTATAAAACCGTTAGTTTTATAGAATTCTCTATAAAACTAACGAAAATAGTGTCCACAAAATTTTCTCACATCATTTCTAATAAGCTTGTTAATCCACATAATGCCTTGCATGACATTTGTATACAGTAGGCACAAAATAATAAATTTTAGTAGGCATTCAGCATTTTTACAGAATCTATCGTGTCATCCTTGGTGAGAGTTTTGGTGATTAATCTCTGGATTAACTTAATTATACTAACTTTCCGTTTTAAAGCAACAATAGAGCTATTTTGGGACAGATGTCGTAAATTTGTACCGTGGTCAGATGCCGAGGACTACCACCTGAACTGGCATCCCCTCTCCACACCACACCACACCACGCCACGCAACGCCAGCTGAAAGAAATTTTGCCTGACTGACTCACTGAAGAAGATTTCATATTCATTAATATCTATTTCTTTAAAATATATATTTATTTTAATGTTCGTGGTAATCTTGTGCTCCTGAGAAATTAAAGTAACCTAATATCTAATACTATAATACGAGGAATGGTTGCCAAGTCGAAAATCGCCCCAGAATTAATAAACTCCGGTAAACTTGGGGGTCTGGGGTTTTTGGCCACGAGGAATCGATTGGCGCCGGTTTTGAAGCGCTACGGTCGAGCAGTTCGGAGTTACAGATAGGATATTTTCAAACTTTATTAGTTCGCCCTAATGGCTACTTACATTTTCAAGCGGTAACGTGCTGCCATCTATAGCCAATATGGCGAACTAATAAAGTTTTATGTTTATGCTGTTATAGGTTTATAATATGTTTCTTATGTATGTATATATGTTTGGTTTTTCTAAATAAATTTGTCAAAAATATTGAAATTCAACACACTTCAATCTTTACCTTTACTTTACCTTTGTATAGAATAGTTCCCTTTCCAAACTCTAACTTTGTTTAGAATAGTTTACAATGGTGCACTTTAACCGGTTATCTTTTCATCAATGATTTCACAAATTTTCTTATGGCATGTATTGTTTTGATAAATCACAATTGAAAATTTAAATCTTCGAGTTAGCTTCGATACCTGTTTTCTCCGAGCGGAGCTCGGTCACCCGCTGGTATAAGAAATCTGATGTCAGTTGCAAGCAAATTTTTTCTGAAAAGCTTAGATTTTTTTTCATAACTAGCATGATTTAAGGAATCGCAGATTTTTTAGTCATGATATATTTGATAGAATATAGTTTCATCTCAATTTCTCTGATTATTTCTGTTTCATGAAGTAAATCTATATTTATACATTTATAAAGAAAAAGGTTTGCACGCGTCTGTTTAAGCTAATAGGTTCTGAACGACCTTCATAAGGTTATCTACAGATGCTCTACAAGCCAAATTTAGTTATATTAGCGTCCCCTTGTAAAGTGTTATTAGGAAGGAGGTTCTAGTTCAGTTCTTCGTCATCTGGTCGCGGTTCCAAATTACGAGGTCCGTTCTAAAATAGTCCTAGTATCGCTTTACAAAAGGACGTTAATATATTTAAACTTGACTTGTAGAGCATCTGTAGATAACCAGATGATTTACGGTGCAACAAACTCCCTGACATGACGGTTGTTAGCTAGAATCGGGTCGCAAACCTGAAGCCCTACGGATCACGAGCCGAAACCTTACCACCAGGCTACCGCAGCCCTCTCAATGGGGTAAAAATAAGTCACTTCAAATACCTAAAAGATAAACAACTAGTTTAAATAAAATTTAAGCAATAGTTTGGGGCTTTTCAGCAATATCTACCAAAACATTATGTAAAAAATAAGTTTTACAGTGTTTTAAAAAACAGCAATTGTTCTTTTAAAATAACAGCTTCATTTTTAGTTTTTTTTTCTTTACTTTTAATAAATTTAATCTGATGCGTTGTCTGTAATATTGGTTTTAATATTTTGATTTAATGAATTTCGTTGTTCGATTGCACCATTCAGTTGCGTGCTTTTACCAATTCTAAAATTAAGATACGAAATGACTTTTTGGGGTGGGATGGGGGAATTAATTTGGAAAAAAATATTTCCACTTCCAATTTATTTTCCTAGTATGCATAGTTTTTATTTACGGGTGCAATAATTCATCTCATTATATCATAAAGGAAAATTTTTGACAAATGCATTTCATTTTAATAGTTTGACAGTAAGAAAAGACATTATTCTGAGGATCAAGTTTGTTAATAAATTTGATTAATATAAATATAGATAAAAAATTAAGGAGACCAATATAAATTTTGTTTTGGACTCCCTTTGCTACTTAATAATTTGTAAAAACGCATAATTTGAATAGAAATATTCTAAAAACAACATATACTTAATTTTTTTTAAATGAAATTTTATTACAAATTTCGAAATTATTTCATTTATTTAATCAATTGATTATTTAATAAGATGATAATAATTCGTGTGAAAAGTGAAATACGTGTATCGATTTTGTAACAGAGCTAAACCAATAATCTTGAATTCCGTGATCTGGCTGTTCATATGTGGGGTCGATAGAATGACAAATGCCGCGTGCTAGTTAATCATCAAAATGATTCCAATGTACATTAATGATCCGCAATATGACCCTTCATATAATAAGCAATTGGATTTTATTTGGTATATAATAGGGTCTATTGGAAAAAAAATCAAATGAAATCAATTATTTTATGAGATCTTTTTCCACTTCAAACCAAATATCAGACCAATATTTAAATTAGAAAAGTAGCAAGCTGTCTTAATGTATTTTTTGCTGATATCAGACTGGGTATAGAATAAATATCTATAAACACTGTTAATGACCAATTTTTTCATCAAGATAATTGCCTGTGTTTAAGTTAAATATCTTATGTAAAACTTGGTTTTTTCTGGTTTTAGGAAAGAAGGAATTTGGTAATGAAATCGAATTCCCTCATTTCGTAATGATTTTCAAACATTGAGAATTCTGATAATATATTTGACTATGTATGCCGTGTTGTGCAGTAATGTAATTTCGCTTTCTGATTCCCCATATGAATCAGATGAATTCTCCATATGAATCCATATGAATTCTCCATATATAAATCAGATAATTTGTTAGAAGCTCTCAATAATTTGAAAATACTCGCATCATTAACTATATCAGATCGGGCAATAAAAACAAACTGATTTGCATTGCATCAAGAAATCTACTGTTGAAAATTAAGCGAAAATTTTTTGTTTTAAATTATATCAGAATACAGAAAAATTTAACATATAATAATTAAAAAGATATAATTAAAATTCAGTGTATTTTAAAATTTTAAATAATGAACAAATTGAATTTGCTCAACAATAGTTTTTCATTCAAATTTTCTAAGGCTCATCAGTGTCTAATTTTATAGCACCAGATATAATGGCCTGTATTAATAAATTACGACACACAGATGCATACAAATAAAACCACACACAACCTGCAACAACAAGCAGAAACATAAAAGTTTCGCTTTATAAACATAAATTTTAATATTATATATATATATAATTTCTATTCACGTTTTTTTAAAAAAAGAATTGTGATTCTGAAAATGATTCTATTTACAATATTGTGAAAATAGGGAACTTTATTATATGAGTAATGATATCGAAATCTAAATTAAATCCTAATTAATTTCCTAACTTTATCTTAGTTTAACCTATATTAACTTAATTCTAAAGTGCTCTCTTATTCCCTGACCCAATTCCACCGTTTTTAAAATTTAATTAATGCTATACGAACCATGTGAAACTGTTTTAATCTGCCCTTTCACAAGCTCCAAGTAAAGGGATGAAAATCAGTTAATTCTAAGCAAATTCTTTTAAAGATACCTATATTCCCTTCCCTAAATAGACAAGCGTAAAGAAATCACTATCAGAATCACATAGTATAAAACCATTGGGGAAAATTACTCCCCCCCCCCCCCCTTTTGCACTTCTGTTCTTGCATTGATCGTGAGCGGAGGTCAGTTCGTTCTCGTTTTTTTATAGGAAAATTAGGCATCCTGGGATTGAATAAAATCTAGAGTAAAAATTCAAAGTGTTTCCTCTCTCTTCGCCCATGAAACTGCTCATGCACACGCACACGTGGCGCGCTCGCGAATCATCAGGATTTTATGAGTGGAATGAAAAACTATTCAAATTACCTTTATTACATATATTAAAATCACCTTTATCTGTTATCTTTTGCCTAACTCAGATTTAATGTTACTTTCTTAAAAGAACAACAAATTGTCTTAGTCGCGTTTTCAAAACTTGATTTTATATTTTTAAAACAAAAATATAAAATCAAGTAGAAAAATTTCAAAACAAACTATTGTTGTAATAGAAAATGGATGAGGGAAACGGTAGACGTCATTTCATAAGGAGGATATGAATAACAAGAGATAATGATAAATTCCAAAAATTCATATATATTAATGATTAAGTTTTCTACTAGTGGTAGAATTTGACAGTTAAATCGTCATTCAATCCATTTGGGCTTCAGTATTTCATGCTCCTAATATGCTTTAAACAATCCAAGCCAATCATGCTGGCGACATTAGAAGCTAAGTAGCTGACTTGTCTCATGTCATGAAATACCAGACATAAATAGGCATCTCTAGTGTCCAATGTGCATTTCCAATATAAATTGTAATACGATGGCAATTTGTTTTCAATGGATGCAACATAACTTCGCATAACAATAACGCATAACAATTTCGTTTACCATGCTCTTAATATATCCCTTAGGGATAAAAATAATGTCTATCAAATCTTGTTATGATATTTATCATCTTATGCCATATGCAGGACATATAGCACGACGATAGATAAAAAAAATTGACATGGAATTCATACCCAACTGCAATTGACAATCCGAACAATCGACTTTCATTGGATGCATTGGGAATTCCACAAATCATATTCTTAATTTCCTCCAAGAAATGGGCAACCATTAATATTTAGTCTGCTGATTTTATAGTTAACCCCTTAAACTATAACTATGGGCATAGTCCATTGTATGATGATTGGGTCAAATGTATATATCACGGGTATAGACTGTAGTAAGATGTATGTATCTGTGTAGGAAATATATTGTCCTAAAACCATCAAAAAATTTTGGAATCTGCAAAAAAGAGAAAGAATGTGAATGAAAAAAAATCACAGAGAAACAGCGTGGGAGTAGTAGAGGTGCAAAATTCCCTTCCATGCATCTGTATGTTTCAAAAGATATATCATTAAAGATTAATTTTTTGTTATTGATTTTTGTAAAAAATAATAATTATCTGAATTGTTAATTTATTCATGAGCTACAAATAAATGTTATTGATTTATATTATATTTTAGAGGTTGCTGATAATTATTTTGTATATCTACCACAATTATTATATCAGGTTGCAATTACCAATCAAATATCAAATAAAATGAAACCAGTTGCGTCTTATACTATTTACATTCTGTAAGACTTGCGCGTACAGCTATGGACCGATTTGTCGAATTGTGGAATGGTTCGAAGGCGGCGCTACCTTGTTTAAGTTTTCGGCCCAAAAATTTGGAACTTAAATCTAGGTTAAGGGTTTAAAAACAAACGAGAGTTCAGTTCAGACAGCAAGTAGAGTAAATTCATTTTTGTACATCTTTCTGTATCTTTTCTATATTTTTTCACAATTTCATGCACTTGTGCGTGTTCTTATTTATGTAGCCTCACATGACATTCAAAATGAGTTTGGAGATTAATCCCAGCCGGACTGCTTTCAGCTGCTATCTGAACACACCAAAGTGTATTTTAAACATTCACTTTTTATTACTGAAACTTCTTTAATTGTGTCTTCCATCTACTTTAAACTTTTTGACTGATATTTTAGAAATATAATGAACATATTTTATCAAGACTAAAAAAATTCAAGTATCTACAAAAGCTATTGATTGATCAAAAATGTTAAACAAGAAAAATTATTGTTAGCACATAATTTCCTAAACTACGTGAATAACGTCCTAAATAACGTATAAGTGTTAGTTTAATTAAATATAATCTCTCTGTTGCGTATTGCTATCCAAATATTTTAATAAATTCAACTTTTGCCTTGTCCTGCTTCATCTCTAAACATGGCATGTTCCCAATCACTCAACAACTTTCGAAAGTATTTCGCAAAAAAAAAAAAAAAAAAAAAGTTTTTAGCCTATAATTTACTTTACTATGTGAATGGTTTATTTATACATTATAATATTAAAACAATGCCTAAGTGCAAGTATTTATTTCATTAAAATAATCACAACGTTGCTTATTGCTATCGAGGTATTTTAATAAATCCAATCCAACCTATGTCGCTACGTGCTTCATCTCTAAAAAAACGACATGCTCTCATACAACAAACAATTTTTGAAGCATTTTGCGAAACAGAACAGTAAATTGAGATCTCATCAATTAATTTTCACTTATAACGATGCTACACAGGAACTGATAATTACGTAATTGGTTATTCGCAAAAGTTTCAGTTGAGTAATAAATCATTAAGGCAGTGAAAGAATATTTAGGATATCGGTGTTATTTAATACGCCTTAGCGTTCAACTACTAGCCAGATAAACTTAATTGCGTCGCCAACCACGTTCAAAGCGATGAATGCCAAACGCGTAATTCATGTGAGCAATGTTTTCAATGAGTCATTTTTCAGTAATTTTCGGGCCCAAGTATTGATGTATGTAACAGATTAACTCGATTCTTTATTTTAAATCGGTAATGCCTAATGTTTCCATTTGTTGAAGCTTTTCTGGTTCGATTGCTCAATCTCGAGGTATTAATTTGCCACAAATAAATTTTAATGAATATTAATGAAATATTAATGAAATTTTAATGAATATATTATAATGAATGATAATTTTAAGTGAATATTTTTAAATTTATATTTTCGTGATTCTTTTTTCTAATCCAGAATGCCCAGTGTTTCCGTTTGTTGAACAGTTTCTGGTTAGATTGTTCAATCTAGAGGTATTAATTTGATACAAATTTTAAAGAGTGAAATATTTTATGAAATTTATACTATTGCAATTCTTTTTTCTAATTTGGAATGCCTAATGTTTCCGTTTGTTGAAGCTTTTCTGGCTCGATTGCTCAATCTTGAGGCACTAATTTGTCATAAATAAATTTTAGAGAGAATATATTTAGAAATTTATGTTATCTCGATTCTTTTTAAATCGGGAATGCCCAATGTTTCCGTTTGTTGAAGTTTTTCAAGCATGATTGCTCAATATTGAGGCAAAAATTAATTTTAGAGAGTGGGATATAATTTAAAAGTTTTATAAAGGTTGATTACATTGAAAAGTCGATTTTTGCGATATTATGAATTCTTTTATTTAATATTTTTCATGTTTGAACAGATTTATTTATAATACTTTTAGAATTTTGTTTCTATTTTTGTATTTGCATCTACATACATTATAATGATATTTTACATCTTTAAATGCTATTACCTCAAATTTTAATCTTTGATAAAATTTCTTATATAAAACCTCATGAATCAAATATTTTTTATAAAATTTCATAATAATTTTTTAGTATGTTCCGCAGTTCTTGAAGTACAGAATAAATAACTTGTTCACTTAAATATAGTTAATAGTTGTATTTATGATTCATAATATTAAAAATATATATTTTTTGTTATTAATCAGTTTAATCTTGATAATTTAAGAATGGATTGAAATACCGCTTACTTTTACTGGGTCAGAAACCAGATAATCTATTTAAGTTATTTGAAAATGTTTAAGCAACACATTTAATAAAGCTTTGATTTAGAAAATTTTTGCTTTATACCTCTTTTTAGACAAAAAAAAAAGCATATTAACTGGAATATTTTGGATTCATAAATATTTTTTTTCGAATCTTTTAAAGCAAATAATTAAAATTATAAAAAATTTCAAAGAATTCATCCTGAAAGTAGTCACATGCCTTAACTAAAAATAAATACAGATTTTGACGATAACTATTAGTAGCAGGTAGACATGCTGCATAATACATCGCAAACGATTCATAATTCTTGTATTTATTAATTATCATAGTGCAAAAATTAACTAGCTTTTCAATTAATGAAGAAATTAATCAAAATTTTGCAGTTTTTTTTTAGAAAAGTTCGAGTTTTACGCAATATTTCTTTGGATAGTTATTAATTTTTTAAAGTAAAAGCATTAAAATTAATACTAACTTTGAATTATTTTACCTCTATTTATTATTTTAATACATATCCCACCCCCAAGATTGTCAGCTTCAAAACGGTGATTTAACAATCCTAAAAACATCCACAAACCATTCGCTGAAAGAGTGTTAAGAAAAGTGAAGCGCTTATGTAAAGATTAAATAGATATATTCTTAGTTATGTTAAATAGATGATTTGTAAGTACTCCTTTGGTGGGCAACGCTCGGACTTTCAATTACTCAACAATTACTTTACAATTCTATTTTTTAAAGTTATATTTTATTTTATGCATATCATTTGACATAATTTGAAATTGATTTCAAATAGTGATTTAATTTTACATAAAAGCAAACTGAGACAGGAAAAGTAAACCTTTTTTTACCACTTGAACAGATGCTCAACGATAGCAACAGTTTCAGGCTGTGATAAAAAAAATGTTTATTTCTCATAATAATTTCGAAAAACTTACCCAGAAAATACATTTGTACATCTTCTTAAAATTCAAAATTTTAACTTTTGAAAAATATCTAATTCATTTCTGGACAAAGTTTTTGATCGATCGATAGTAATTCTTTAAACATTTATCTCAGACAATTCTGAAATAAGGAAGGTAATAGACGACGCTTTTCTAGGCAACGTCAAGACTATAAATCTCTCTCTACAGCTATTTTTAAATTTTTTCTATTATGTTAATTACATATTTGTTTCTCATTCTTTTTGTGTGTTTTAAAGTAGGGATTTAATGATGTCCAAAAGAAAATATAAGTGAATCGCTGAATTAAATGAAGATTCCAAAAATAATTCTTTCGTGAGAAAAAGAAATATCCTTTTATTGTTTATGAACTTATGTTTATAACATACGAAGAGTTATTGCCAAAATAGATGAGTAAAATTCTATGCGAAAACGTTAGGCTCGGAGAAATAACATTTTCAATTAGAAAAACAGTTGATGTAGTTTATTATCAAGATTTTTTTATTAGTGAATAAAATAACAATTTTTAAATCGTCCCTTAAAATGTTCTTTAAGCATTTCTTATATTTCAAGGTTTATAGATAAAATATTTTAAGCTAATGGAGAAAACTGCTGTCGGCATTTTGTAAAATAATCTGATTCTTAATATTTTACTTAAAAAAGATGTAGTAGAATTTTAATACAGCAAATATACTATTAGAATATTGCAAAAAAGGATTTTCACAAAATAAAAGGATTACAAATTTTTTAAGAAGTTATTTTTGGCCTTAAAAAATTAACTAATGAAAGAAATTCAATCCCAGATGACGCCGGGTATAACCTCTGGTTTTAAGTAAAACTTTTACAGTAGACGCTGACTTCTTTAATAAGCTTTCTCTTTTATTTTCTCTA
>JAPMOQ010025689.1:0-12396 GCA_026543055.1 Argiope trifasciata
TTTTAGTTACTGATGACATTGCGAACGGTTTGATGTTCGTAAAATGCACAGATCAGCAAAAAATTAAAGCAGCTTAATTTTTCAATTAAACATTAATTAAATTCATATAATTTAAAATTATTGACCTGATATATAGTATTTCTTAAAATCTACAATTTCCCGTTGGTGTGGTGTGGAAGTTTGAAGAGAGGATGTTAACTCAAGTGTCTCCCCTTCAGCTGACCAGATTTAAAATTATAATATCAGTCATAAAATATTCCTAATGTTGCTTTACAACAATACGGTAATAAAACTAAACTAAATCTATAATTTCGTTAGCTTCATCTTTTAGAATTTCTTTCAACCTTTGAGCCACTACATTTAGTTTATTTGAACTGTTTTTGTCGTAACTTATGGCACTTCAAAATCCCACTGACAGAATCTGTCAGCGATTTAAGCTGAGTGAGCGTCTCTTGTTTTTTCAGTGACCATGAGTACTAGGAATGAGTACTACTTAACGACTTCATGAGTACTACTTAACGACATTCGCTAGCCCCCTTTTCACAGGGGACCACATTCGCCCACCTCACAGATAGAACGCAGAAGAATAACCAAACCCAAACCGGGACTCGAACGCGGAACGTCCACATCACGGTGAAGACCCTCTATCCTAAGCCAGAACGCCTCCACATGGACTGGGGGCCGCGGTGGACTGTTGGTAAGGCCTCGGCTTTGGAACCGGAGGGTTTCAGGTTCGAGACTCGATTCTACCGAAGAACCGTCGTGTGAGGGGGTCTCTTGCACGTTAAATCTGTCAGGCCAAAGTTCTCCCACTGGTGTGGTGTGATGTGGAAAGGGGGGTGCTAGTTCAGGTGTCATCCTCGTCATCTGACCGTGGTTCAAAATCACGGCGTCCATCCCGAAATAGCCCTCGTGTTGCTTCAAACGGGACGTTAATATAACTAAACTAAACTCCACATGGACTGTATTTAAAATAGGTAATTATTTACATGAATCTCTTTTTTTACTTTTTTCATGTACAAAGGAAAATATTGGAATCATAAACGATTGTGTAATATATTTTAGCCAACTTCGAGATGTCGCCCTTAACTATATAATTTAACTTTTTATTTAAAATTTTCCCTTCGTTTGGTAAAACTATGCATCAACGGTGATGATGATGATGTCGTAGCTTCTGAGGGTAAAGACCCCTGAGCACCCAGAAGGCAGAAGTCTGACTTCTAGCTCAAATGAAGGTAACGCACACATTCGCTTGCACAACCCCTTTTTACAGGGAGGCACAATCATACATCTCACAGATGGAACACATAATAACCATGTCCGAACCCGGACTCAAACCCGGGACACCCAGATCACGGTGCATCAAAGGTAAAGACGTAAATAAGTGGGGAGAAATATAAACAAATCAAAATGCATCAGTACACTTTTGTGTGCTGCTGTTTTAAGGTTGGAACTTTGTGCGATGCTGTGAACATTTGTTGCTCAATGTCCTTTTATTACTAAAGGATACATTGTTTTTTAATAAATATATATTTGACACTACACTAATTTTGAAGTCAGGATGTGTGAGATGACGTATATCCCCCAAATAAAAAAAAATGACTTTTTGATATATTATTATTTTTCTCTTATTTTAAATAATTAATAATTATTCCTGGTAAGTAATCGAAGTGAATTACCGTGTGTGTGTGTGCGTGCGTGAGTGTGTGTGTTTTGGTTTTTATAATAAAAAGTTTTTATTCAACTAGGGTTTTTATTTTCTTTAAAATCGTGTACTTCAAAGAATTAAAGAATTCATAATTCACAGCAATCTGATAAATATATTTCTTAAACAACATAAAAATGACAGTGTGCTGTAGAAAATGATATGCGTTTTTATTATAATGCCGATTAATTATGTTAAGTTTTAACTTTGCAAATAAATAGAGAAATAATACATTACTACCTAATAAAAATTCGTTCTATTGAAATTCATATCGCACAAATTGATAATTTGTATTACTTCAAAAGTGTACAAAAGTTTTTAGTGAAAACTTTTGATATTAAGAATGTTTATTTACTCTATTATGTATATAATATTAAAAGATATCGTTAAAATTTCATGCATTATAGACGTTTTTAATTGTTTAATTCCTATCTCCGTAATTGCATATTCATTAAGAATTCTTAATTTATTTTGGATGGTACGATCTTTAAAATTATTTTCATCCAATAGAAAACAATTACACCGACTTTTAAAATCAAAATCATTTAAATCTAATGGATATTGTTTGCTACTTTATAATGAAAATTGTTTACTATTCTATTTCTATAATGGATATACTATTCTATTTCTATAATCTCTATTCTATTTCTATAATAGTTATTGTTTACTAAACTATTCTATTTCTATAATGGATATTGTTTACTAAACTATTATGTTTCTATAATGGATATTGTTTACAAAACTATTCTATTTCTATAATGGATATTGTTTTCTAAACTATTATGTTTCCATAATGGATATTGTTTACAAAACTATTATGTTTCTATAGTGGATATTGTTTACTAAACTATTTTGTTTCTATAATGGATATTGTTTTCTAAACTATTCTGTTTCCATAATGGATATTGTTTACTAAACTATTATGTTTCTATAATGGATATTGTTTACTAAACTATTTTAACAATTTTCAACTTATAATTACCTACTATCGGCCAACTCTAAACCATCAAATAGACAGTGATTTTTTAATAAACCAGTTTGTAATACACAAGTTCCTAAAATTTTACTGTTTAATCTTCCTTTCATAATTATTTACGGTCAACGAACTCTAAACTATCAACATTTAACTCAGAAATTAATGACACAATAGCATGCTGATATTTCTGTAACCTATTCCAACTTTTATGCGACCATCCAATTTCAAACCCTACTTAAATTAATGATAAATATATTCTGACACATATTTCCATAAAATTTTCGCATATTTCAGTTTATGCCTTTGCTCTCAAACATAATTCAGCCTTAGTTATATTGCTGTATTGAAACTCAAGAAGAAATGCTCAGTGATTGGTATTCTCACATGATCTCCCACGTTTCAAATATTAATCTCTCAACATTTAATGTATATTTCAAGAATCATTATGATACTTGAACAATATAAACTATATTTAACTATACATCTAAGGTATCCGACTACGTTTTTGCAAAAAATGGAAATAAGGAAAGTTTTTGCAAAAAATGGATTTTTTTAAGAACTATTTTAGTTCTTAGATGTACCGTCAATTACAAACACTATAAATTCAAAAATGTATTAGAAAATGTAATATATTTTGAGAAATAGGAAAATTTGCTGTAAATTTTAATGAAATTTAATCAAAACGGTTAACACTCTAAAGATAATTGTAATGCAGCAATCCTGTTTTTCTTTGTACGCCAGTTACAGAATAAAATGATTAATGGAATAAGCAAAAATCTAAGAAAAATATCATGTTACAAAGAAGTTATGTGTGAAAATATACATATACATGCATTTTTCCCATAAATTCACAGCTTTATTTTTCTTAAAAAATTCATAATTGAAAATATATTTCACCAAGAATAAAACTTTTGGTTCATTTCATTGCCCATATTATTTAAAACACACGCTGACATTTTTATGAAAATACCTCTATTAGTTTTTGAGATATCCTGTTAACGGTGGAGAATTTTTATGAAAATTGAGGTTTTGAGAAAATGGAAGTGAAAGACAAATTTGAGCTGAAAAAATATGTGAGGCAGGATGATAGGTCAGGTTTTCCTTTTCCTAAAGAAGGTAAACTGTTTTGGAAAGAGAAAAATCTGAACTATAAAAAATAACAATTAAAAAAATTTCGCCAATATTGTCGAAAACTAATGTTTTTAATTTAACCGGATACCTTAAAAGTGTATCAATTAAAAATATTTCCCCAATATAGTCGAAAACCAATGTTTTTAATTTAGCCGGATACCTTAAAAGCGTATCAATTAAAAACATTTCGCCAATATTGTCGAAAACCAATGTTTTTAACTTAGTCGGATACCTTAAACGCGTATCATTGGCAAACTGCCTACGACCACTGGATCTTCTACTTCTCCAAACCATTAAACATCGAACTTATTGACCGGTGCATACTAATAACTATCTGCAAGAAAATCGAAACTTACCCCGTAGCAAAGCAGCCAATGAATCCGGACCATCATCCTCACATAATACTTGCAGTCTGTCCTTTCAGTAATAAGACAGCATGCCTCCTGGCGAAGCACATGGCTCTTCTTTCATAAGATACTTCTGCGCGACTCCATTGCTCGCCAAATGAAAACTCTTTTCTCGCACCCTCTCGGAATCCGAGATGATTTTCCACTGATCCTCAACATCTCTCGCTCCGGGAAGATTATTGAGAAGGGTTGGTGGAAAAGTATTGGCTGGTCATTTTGTCGCCAAGGAGTGAAAGCTTAACCGCCAACTAGGGGAGGGGGATATAAAGTTTAATATATGATGTTAATGCTATTGGGGAATTAAGGTATCCGACTATGCTAAAAACACTGGTTATCGACCACATTGGCGAATTTTTTTTAATTTTTTTTATAGTTCAGACTTTCCTCTTCACAAAACTATTTATCTCTTCTAGAAAAAGGAAGGTCCGACCTATCATACAGAGTTACATATTTTTTCAGCCAAAATATGTCTTTAACTTCAATTTTCTCAACAGTTTATGTTGATAAAAATTCTACACCGTTAACATATCTCAAAAACTAATAGAGGTATTTGCACAAAAATTTCAGCGTGTGTTTTAAATAATATGGGCAATGAAATGAACCAAAGGTTTGATTGTTGGTGAAATACTTTTTTCATTTATAGGTGTTTTTACAAAAATTAAGTTTTAAATTTACGGAAAAAATACATATCTATGCATATTTTTACCCATAACTCCTTTGCATCATGATATTTTTCTTAGATTTTGGTTCATTTCATTTATCATTCTATTCTATAACGTATGTAAAAGTAAAAATAGGATTGCTGCATTACAATTTTGTTTTAGAGAGTGTTAACGGTTTTGGTTAAATTTCATTAGAATTTACTACACATTTTTCTGTTTCTCAAAATATATTATATTTTAAAATAATTTTGTGGTATGTATAGTATTTTGTATTATAATTGATAATACATTTAAAAATCGTAGTTCTAAATAATTTTTTAAAAATTAAATTTTTCAAAAATATTCTTTCGAAGGTAGTCGGATACTTTAAGGTTGAGGATTAAGAGTTAAGGATGTGGTGTTCGGGCAATATCAATCATTCCTTACCGCATCTAAGAGGCCATTATAAGGATTAATCACTCAAGAAGACGCATTTATGCAGAAAAAAATTAGTAAAAAAGTAATTAAATCTTATATTAGTAAGAATATTCTAAAATCGTGAAGTGCATCATTTCCTTTTTCTCATTTTTGCCATTTAAATTTTAATAATCTTGAAAACAATATGGTTTTGATTGCATGTTACATAAAAGATATGACGCTTGTCAGTTTTTGTATCCGTTATTCATTGTGCAGAATTTAAAAAGCGATTGCATCATAATATGGCATAAGCAATTTGGAATTAATTATTAAATGATGAATGATGTCATTGTTGATTACATTCATCATACAACTGTAATTTAAAGAAAATTAACATCAATAATTAATATTTTATTATTATTAAAAAGACAAAAAAAAATTCTTTATCATTTTAGATTACTAGGTCATCATTCATACGACACAAAAATAATATTTTCCTTGTTACACAAAATCAATATTTCTAATAATGTTTAGATGCAATTTTATTATATTTCTAAAACTTTTGAATATCTGATTCAGATTGCTTTTAAAAGAGGTATCAATTATCAAATCTATATATGTCTGATCCATTTGATTAAAACAAAGCAAAATTTCTAAGAGAATTTAAAACGCTGTGCGAAAATATATAGTAACGAATATACCGAAAAAATAAATTAATTAATTTAAATTGTAAAATGGATTCAGTATTAAGATTTTTGAAAATATTTGTTTATAGAATATTTTTATAGATAATAGAACAAAGTGTTTTCAAATTTATTACTTCAATGAATACTGAGAATTTGTCTCAAATGTAAAATACAAAGAAGAATATAAAATCTTGTACGAAAAAAAGTAGCCTTTAAAGAACCGATAAAAGATGGCTAAAATAGAAAATATTAATTGTTTTTAACGTGAGAAAATTTTCTTAAAATTACTACCTCAATGGAATATTTTTTCGAAAGGGAAATATGTTCTAAATTCATTTAACTTAACATCAACAAATTCAAAGGAAAAAAATATTCCAGAAGTTTTATTTCCAACAAACCTTTAATTAATTAGTATTTAACTGCAATTTTAGAATTCAATAATAGTTACTTAAAATTCTATTTTGGTTTTTAGAGTTCTATTATTAATTACGGGGTAAAAAAACTGACGTTTTATGATCGTTTTTCATGAATTTTGAACATGGACTTTTACTGCCATCTAGTGACGATCCTCGCTAAGATCCTGAACTTAGTAAATTTGATCAAAACTAAATAAAATACTTGAATTAATGTAATTGCTTGGATTTCATTTTTTAAAGTTTTTACTTGATGTGATGACTTTTACTTTGCTTATATATGGTGATATCCTGATATTCAATTTTTTTTTAATTGCTCTTGAATCGAAAAACATTTTGAATAATCTTTTTTGATAAAGGTACTAGATTATGATTTTATTAAAACTTTTTACACTTGGGCGTAGGCTGACGTATATATTTTTTATCAAGAATCTGTAAAAACTTTTTTACTAAAGTAATTAATGCAAAATATTATTCTCAAGAATAAAATATTAGAATATAAACCTATCCAAATAATCATAAACGAAATTATAAATAATCATTTGATATATTTACTATAATAGATAATATTCAGAAAAAAAATTATTATTTCTAATTTTCTCACTTGAATTTTCTTCAAATAAGAAAAATACTCACTTTCTTATTTGAAATATGAAACTTCAGACAAACATTCTCATAATTTTTGTATCATAATTCTCATAACTCATTATAGAATCAATCTACAAATTTTTACTTCTTACTTTAAAAATTCCTTCGAAAATTCAAGTAGTAATTAAGTATAATTTGAAAAAAATATTAAATAATTAAATAAAAAGCTTTCAGATCTTCCAAATGTATTTTACATTAATAATTTTAATTTGTATAATTAAATACAAAATGTTACATTTTTTTAAAATAAAATTATGGATAATAAATGCAAATTCTTGGCATCAAAAATATATATTTCTTCTCAAATACATCAAAATTTTTTGAGAATAATTTTTTATGAAGAAACGCAAGGTTATTTACCTTAATAAGGAACCCAGCAGTAATCATTACCTCACTGTGGCGGTTGATAGATTAATATTTGTAGTACCTATGGATAGAAAATAGAGTAAATACATTGTGATTGACATGCTGCGGAAATCCCTATTAAAAAATCACCGTATATAAGACTGGGGATAAAAGGTGTATAAGCTTTCTCTCATTTCGCCCTGTGTCGTTCAGTGTTGTGTGTGTGTTCTCGTGGCTCCTGCGTGCGTGTGTGTGTGTGTGTGTGTGTGTGTGTGTGTGTGTGTGTGTGTGTGTGTGTGTGTGTGTGTGTGTGTGTGTGTGTGTGTGTGTGTGTGTGTGTGGAGATTTTTCTATATATATTCCGATTATTTTCTGCCTACTTACTTTGAGGAGCTTCAGTGGTTCAAAAACTTCAAACGAAAATAACACCATGTTCACGCAGGATAAAACTAGCTAAACTTACCATTTATATTAAAATTCTCTTGTCAATAATTGGCTACTTTCTGAGACAAAAAAAAAAAATAACTGGTTATCCCTGGTTATGTAGCAATGAAATTACACTCAAATGATATGAACTTTGGCCAAAATTTCTTGCATTAGTAGAACTGAAAACATGCTTGTCGGTATGTCAATTAATTAATGCATGTACAAAGAAAAGGAAAAAAGGACTTAACTAAAACAAGTTAACTAACCGGAAGAACATTGTTCCGAAAGAACTTTGACTTGCTTATGAAAAAAACAGCCTCATTTATTTAAAAAAAAAAAAAAAAAAACCCTCTGAACTGTCGCAATCTAGTTTTCATTAGAACGAAATTGAAATATAATTACTGTTTTTGGAAAGAAACCAAAATGAGTTTTGCTTTTCTTGGTCTTGTGTGTCTCACTAAGTAAGATAAGAAAAAAAGTTCTGAGGACGAATTCGTTAAGGAATGTTTTAAAGAAATTCGTAAATGAGTCGGAATGAAAAAAAGAAGGAAATTCTTACAACTCGTTCTTTTTTCTGCATTTTGAATGAAATCCGAACAAAAATATCATTAGAAATAAAGTCATTTTGCTCACCAAAGTTATTTTTTATTTAATCTCAAGATTTAGATTCATAACAACATTTCTCATTAAAAAATAAAATCTACATACATATTTGGACTAAAGGAGGATTAGTTCTGATTGCACGTGACTAATGGAGAATATTAGATAATGGTTCAATATTTTGTTTTGTATATCTGTATGATACAGGGTGATCAGCGAATAAGCCCTGATTTCAAAATTAAATATCTCTTCAGAAAAGATCGATAGAATTAGGCGGTAAACTGTACATTTATTAGCAAAACTGTAAGAATAGTGTACAAAAGTTTGAAAATTTGGTTACAAAAATCGTTAACAGATGGCCCTCTGCGCCGAAAACTCTTCGCGGTCTTTGCAATCTAAATACAATTTTTTCAAAATGTTCATCGTTCGAAACAAAGAGGTGGTGTAATCGAACGATGGAATTTGGCATCTCGACTTGCAATGTCTCAACGGAAATGGAATCACATGCAACACGAATCAACGATTTAAACTCATCTAGAGTGGCGGGATTGTTTCTATAGACAGTGTCTTTCAATGCTCCGCACAGAAAGAAACCACAAGGAGTCAGATCGGGAGTCATTTTTCATTTTTGATGTCACACTGAAAGCGTCTATGGGCATTGTGATTAGAGAGCCATCTGTTAACAATTTTCGTAAACTAAATTTTGATAACTCTTTTGTACAGCTTTTTCACAGTTTTGCTAATAAACGTACAATTTACCCCATAATTCTATCGATCTTTGTTGTAGAGATATTTAATTTTGAAATCAGGGCTTATTCGCTGATCACTCTGTATAATGTATATGTATGTAACTATCAATATATATCTCCCTCAAAACTAAAATACTGATACAAATATCATGTTATCTATAAGTAACTTACTGAATAAGCATTTAAATGTTAGTTGTGGTGACTTTGTTTCATATATTTAACCAAACTCTTGAAACAAAAACTTTTGTCAAAGAAGAATGGCGGCGTCTTTTATCGTTTAAAGCTAATTTGAAAAACAGAGCTTGTATCTGAGGTAGTTCCCTGATTAAGATTCAACGCATGGGGGAACTTATCATTTTAGAAAACCTTCAGGGGAAATTGATCCACTCTTGAAGGAAAATCAAGGAAACAAAAGCAATTATGAAGAATTTTTCCTACCGATCACAATTTGGTTTGTGAGTAATGTGAGTTAAGAAAGGTAAGAATAGATTCCATAAAAGTTTTTCTCATATTCATCATGAATCCTGTGCTTTAGCATACCATTAAGGCATGGATTATTGATGGTGATAAAAAATAGCTGTTACAGAGGAATAATTAATATTTGGATTTGATTTGTATGTATGTATTTGATTTGTATGATAATGTTGAAACTTTAAATGGCGACTTACTTTGGAGGTGGTTTTTATTTATTTAAGCAAGTTTCATTTTTCTGTAAATTTTAAGCTACACAATTTATACTTTTAAATCCAATTTCAAAAATTAGAGAAACTGATCTACCATTGATTTGCTTCTATAACTCTTTAGAGATATGCCTTTTGACAGTTCGGCACAATCTGATTGAGTGCCCACGTTTTGAATATCAACGAATTCAATGCTTTCAGTCCCCTCATTTTGTATTCAAAGACATCCTTCGTAAAGTGCCTCATCTTCCACTTTTTACTTTTGTAAAAACGATTGGTTTCTTTTTCATTATTTAAGTGTTTTATCATTTTTATAATGCTTTAAATCTATGTGACAGTTCATTTATGCACATTTTTAAGGGCTTGAAAAGAGTTTTGAAGCAGTGATTTTGATTAACCTTTTAAAACGTGACCATCTTATGAACCATATGCTTGCATATACCTTGTCGTTGGCGCTGAATAATCAGAAATGGTTTTAGCGCCAGTAAACTCCAACTCCTTAGAGATATGCCGCTTATGTATGATGTATTGTTAGAAATGGATTGTACATGGCGGCGTATTATTTTCATAGCTAAAAAAGTATTCAGTAAATATTCATTTTGAACCCTTTCTTGAAAACACTAAAAATTAAGTCCAATCCTGCAGCTTATATATAATGCAGCTTTGAAAAATATAAATACTGTGCTGATATCTCATTTGTTATAGTTTAGAATATTAAGGTACAAATTGCATTGTTTCTTAGAATGCTAGATTTCCCTTTAAATATAGCAATAAATTCCCGATCCATCAATAATTATAACCATTCTCAAAAATATTTTATTCTTTCTAAGCGCGGAACTGAACGACTATACTTTTGGTTGGCAGAAAATAGCCTCGATTCAAGCGCATCACGCATGCCAAAATGCTCAATCAAATTTAATGGAGCCCTTGCTTGTGCTGAATTCTTCAAATAACCCGCTGACAGCGATTGGGTGATTTTCGCGCGCAGACAATCACGTGCCTGTCTCTATAAGTATACGTTTTGCTCGAAATAATTAGGTGTCCATTATCAATAATGTTGATGCATTCATAATAAAAGTGACCATTTTGGAAGTTAAAATAAATCAAAAGTTCTGATGTTTTGATTGCTTCGCTGATTAGTTTAGCCTAAAAAAATCTTTTCACTGATTCTTGAATTTTTCGGTAAAAAAGAATGAAATAAATGCTTTTAATGTGTCGTCATTTTTAAAAATAAGAATAAAATTTCTCCCAAACCTATTAAATAGTAGGCGTATAACAGAAAAAGTATTAAAATTCTTAATCAGTTTTGAAATTCATAAATAAAGAAATATAATTAGTAAAGTTCCTCGTCCCTCACCACCTGTAGCGTATATTTCTAGCGCCACTTTCAAGATGGTTGGTGCCGCATTTAATCCATTTATCTTGCGGCAATTTTTAAATCCACTCTCATCTCTTTAATTGTTGATTCCCATAGTGTGTGTTGTATACAAATGAGTACAAGAAGCAATTATATTCTTGATTATTGTATTAGTTCTATATTTACAGAATATATATAAAATACATTCGAATATATCAAGTTCGTTCCTGGCGAACGACACAACCTCCCTACCGTGTCTCTCGTCCTTATCTCTTTACACTTTATCTCTTGGTCCCTTTTAGAAGCGTCTCACCCCTTCGGACAGCACGTGACCTTTGTCCTGATGGGTTTGAAACCTTCCTCGTTGAGAGTCGAGGAGAGGGAACATAATTCTTAAAACATTTTGCTTTTACTTAGAACATTACCTTTATATTATGTTCAATGATAATTCATAAAATAAAACATGAATTAACAAAATGTTTCTTCTAAACACTTTGAGTATTGCTAGAGAGGGTTTACTTGGTCTCTACACGATGACCACACAAAACGAGTAAAAGGTTAAGGATCCAAGATGAATGAGTAGTTGTTACTTTACAAGACCGCTGACAGGTCTGTCACCGATTTAAGCTGAGTAAGCATTTCTTGTTCTTTCGGTTGGGCCAACTAGGGCAAAGAATAGGATGTAACTACTTCATGCGTCATACTAAAAAGTAACTAAAATAAAAAAAATCTTTGTTGACCTTAGTAGGAATTGACTTTAACAAAAAAAATTATATTACTTGCTTATGCAACATAAATATTATGTATTAAATTTGTAATATTTAGGAGTAATTGTTTCCATATGCAAAAATAGCTAAAGTAATATGTAGAAACAATTCACAGTTTGTTGGTTTTTACTTATGAAAATACTAGACGCCTTTGGCGACCAGCTGGTTCGCCAAGAGTAATGGGATCTAAGATTTTCAATTAAATACTTATGTGCCTTGCTCTCTTTATAATTTCTCTGCCAGATACATTTTAACTTCGAAAGTCACGTAACACTGATTTACTAAATTAATGATATAGATGTTGCAAACGATCATAGAAACCTTTGTATTGTATTTCTTTTTAGAAAACATAACATTTAATATTTATTTAATTTCATCCAATCACGTGGTGAATGTTACCTTTTTTTTTCGATTTAATTTGCAGTCATAGTTAATTTATTTTTTAATT
>JAPMOQ010025692.1:0-11849 GCA_026543055.1 Argiope trifasciata
TAGTAACAGCTTATTTGTGGACCTAAGTAGGAATTGAATTAATTTTGTTATATTACTTGTTACTGGTTTGGTTTACCCAATGCAATGAAATTACAGAAATGTTTATGAAAAAGTACTGTATGAATACATACAGCTGGACATCGTTCATCCAATTACCCTCCCTATAACACGATTCTTAAAAAAATATTAGAATTTTTTTTAAAAGCTGTTACTACCTAATGAAAGATTTCTTGAATTATTTAAAAATTAAAGCTTAGTTAGTTATTTAAAATAGGCAACAAAAATTTTTCCTATTCCTTAAAACCTGAAGATTTATCGTCAATATTCAAAGTTTATACATTTATTAGCCGCCATCAGTGACCAAACTGTTTATCCGAAATATACTTGCACTTAAATAATATTATTTGTTAAATTCTTTAGCAGGATATATAATTCAATCCATATAACACTAGCCATGAGAGTCAGTTTTCTTTTAAGTAAGTTGCATGAGTGTAACTTTTCTTACTACCTCTGACAATTAAAAAAAATATCTTTTGTTGTTGTTTTACCACCTTTGAGAAGATAGCTAATACTTAATATTAGCTATCTTGTCTATGACACAATTAATTTGGAATGCATTTATTTAAAATGTCCCCTTGAAATTTAATAATGGTATGTGTATTAAATATGAATTTAATGGAATCGTTTTACTGCAAAAGGTATAGGATATTAAAGACGAGTTTAATGGAATCAAACTTCTACGGATAAATACACTGCGTGAAAAAAGTAGAATGACAGTCATTTTTTTGTACCTTTTGCTTTAATCTTACTGCTTTTTATCTAATTTTTTAAAGATGTTGTTTCATTAATGTTTTAATTTAAGTTAGGTGAGAAATTTTTTGCTACCTCTATTTAAGGTTCAGAATTCAATACTTAACAACTTTTGGTGTGTGAAAGAAGTAGAAGGACACATAAGAAAAATTGATTTTAAAGCTGTTGGAGGTTAACCATAAAGGTTGGTGTACTCTTTTACTTTTAATAACTTTTTGTCAAGAATAACGAATTTAGTTAGAAATTCAGAGTTTTTATTGGTTTTAGAATGCCCAGAGAAAAACCCTTAAGTTAGTTCCAGAAGGACCAAATAGTTGCCAATAAAAATGAAGGAAAAGGTGTAAGAGAGATTGCACCGCAGCTTCGTATCAGTTCTAATACTGTTTCGAACTTCATAAGAAACCCTGAAAGTGACAGAAGAAAAAAGAAGACGGGAAGGCCAAAAAAACTTACACAACATGATCAAAGAAAAATCATTCGTGAATTCAAAAATACAGGTGGAAGTATCAACAAGGCTCAATGCCTACCAGGGATTACATATGTATCCGAAAGAACTGTCTAGAACTATATAAAAATCTCAAAAAAGTTCATCTGCAAAAAACGGAAACACCACCCGAAGTGGAATGAAGGACACATTAAGCACCGACTGCAGTGGACTAAAGACTACATGTACTGGAACTCTGAATGGACCTCAGTTGTATTTTCCGATGAGAAAAAGTTCAATTTGGATAGTCCAGACGGTTTTCAGTATTATTGGCACTGTCTTGGTAATGAAGAAGAGACTATTATACTCGACAAATGGGAGGAGCTGATCTAATGGTTTGGTTAGAAGTTGGTTATGAAGGTAGAACAAATATAGTTTTTCTAAATGGTAGACAGAACTATCCAGACTCTAAACTCAAATCTTCTTCCATATGGCCCTGAGTTAGGAGGAGGCGACTGGATTTTCCAACAAGATGGAGCATCAATTCAGGCAGCAAATGGCGTTAAAAATTGTTTTGCAGCAAACAAAGTTTGTATTTTAAAATGGCTTACCAAAAGTCCTGATCTCAACATTGTATAGAACTTATGGTCAATGATTGTACGTCGCGTTTGCGAGGGAGGAGGCAGTTTGAATCTGTAGCTGAACTGCAGAAATCATTAGAATGTGTATGGGACAAATTTTGCCAAACAGAAATGCATTCTTTATATAGTTCAATGCCCAACAAAATTTTTGAAGTAATTCGAGCCAATGGAAGAAGAATGCCATATTAATTATTATAATACACCAATTTTTTTAGAAGTGTCCTTTAACTTTTTTCACAGATTTTCGACATCGTCAAAACCGATTTTTTAAATTAAGTGTACTTTTTTTAAAAAATGTGTCCTATTTCGTTTTATGTAGATATAGGTACCTGCTTGTACAAATTTTGTATGTAAAATAATTATTTAAAAAATGCTGTATTATTCATTTATTTAAAATAATCTATTGTCCTTCTACTTTTTTCAAGCAGTGTACATTACAATCAGTTTACACTGAGTTTACTGCAACTGAGTTTAAGGAAATCAGATGGTTACATATGAACTTATTGGAATTGGTTTATTAGACATGAATTAAAGGAAACCAGGCTGCTACAAAGGAATTTAATATAATCTTTCTTCTACAGACGAATTTACTACAAAGGAATGAATCTGAGTGTTATATATGGATTTAATGGAATCAGCATACAACAAATGAATTTAATATAATCAAATTACTACAGATAAATTTGATGCAATCAGTTTCTTACAGATGAATTTAATGAAATCAGTACACTATAAATGAATTTAATGGAATTTGCATAATGTAGATGAATTTAATGGAATAAGTATACAAAAGATGAATTTAATGAAAGTGGTTTATTAGACATGAATCTAACGTAACAAGAATGATAACAATTAAATTACTACAGATAAATTTAACATAATTAGTCTGTTACAGATGAATTTATAGTAATCTGTCTACTACACGTTAATGTATTAATTAATTCTACTACACGTTAATGCGTTAATGTAATTATTCTTAAAGAAAGAGTTGATTTTAAACAATTATATCTAATGAAAGACAATAGATTATGTATGATGCACAGCTGGATAAAAGATAATTCAAAGTTTTGTTTTATACAATCAACAACGTACAATCTGTTACGTGACAAGCATCAAGTCTGAAATTCGTTTCTCGCCATCCATGAAGTAACTTTTCTCTGGTTACTGCAGAAACTATGCGATATTGCAAGTTTGGGAGAGTACATAGGTCATACATACAAGCTTGTATGTATCCCCACAGATTGGGGTACATTGGAAAATAGTTCGGATTTCCACAACATTTTCATCTGACGTGAGAAAGTGTTCAGTGCTTTCTCCTTTGCAATCCTTCGTACATCCAATTTTTTGTATATCCAATCTTCTACGGATTTCTTGTACCATCTGCAGGTCTGTTTATGAAGAGTTAAGTATCTGTGGAACTTACAACGAAAAGCACGTTGAATACAACAATGGGTTCACGCTCAGACTGGTATCGCAGCACACAAAACTTTTCCTGGGGCGCTGCTATTTTTTTAAACAAATAACAGAACCTTTTTACCAATATTATCCGAATGATCTAGAATAATCCGATTACAAAAGAGAATTTTGAATTTTCTTTTATCTATGATGTATCTTATATGTTCGAATATATTATTTTCATGAAAAACAAATATTTAAAATGTATTTCCTTTTTGAATAACCTATAACTTTGAATAACTTAAACAAAAGTTAAAGAGACAATTCAGATAAAAATTTAAAATAAAAACACAAATAATAACAATTATGCACTTACTACAGCAGAAAAACTACATGTTAATTGTCATAACTTTAAATTCACAGCTGTTATGTATGAAATTTTCAATAATTTTTTTGCATAGTCAATTTACAAATAGTTTGCTAGCTTATTTATTTATTAAAAGAAAATGTACATTACAGTTATATAAGTTATTAAGAGGGTTAAATATAAGTTATGTAAAATGAAGAATACGCAGGGAAATATGTAGTAATCAAGTAGTGAATATTGATGTAATTAAGTAGTGAATGATGCTTGTCATTCACTACTTATGTAGTATCATAAGTGGTGAATTATCAAAAAATATTATAAAAGATTAGCTACTTTATAAATGTACACAGTCAATCTAAACAGAGTGAAAATGAAAAAGGTATGAAGACTGAAAGCTAAAAACATTAGAGACATTAAACCATATTTAAAAACTACATGCATTAATACTAATTTCGAAAGATAATTATAATCAATTAAAAAATCGTTATGTATCACATTTGAAGGTTGAAATTTGAATGCATTCGATCCTAAAAACGTAATATATATGAGTAGTGGCTCTAAATTTTTCTCAAAAAAATTCTCTGATAAACTTGTTATACCAAAGAATGAGCTGCAGGGCAAAGAATAGTTAAGACACATCTTCTGGTGTGAAATTAGCATTTATATTGAATCTACGGTATAATTCTTTGTGAGTTATTTAACAACAAATTCCTGCAATGCGGTTAATAATAACAATCAAATTGGTGTTATTCATAACAAACTGAAACAATTTAACATAAAACTACACTTATACTACAAAAATCATTACAAATTTCACTTATTTTAATAATTGCACGTTTGAGTTATCACATTTACATGTTTCTGAAAGTACTGACCACTTAAAGTTATTTCCTTTTTGGATTTAGTTCAATATTTGTTTTGTATCTAAACTATGGACATTAAATCTGTATACCAAATTTTATCTATCTAATTATTTTCGTTTTGCAATTACCATATTATATTTTATTCAAACAGCCGGATAGATGGACTTTCTCTAAACAGATTTTACTCAAAATTTAACAGAAATCTGCAAATTTGATGTAAAGTCTGTATAACAAATTTCTACACTCTAGCTCAAATCGTTTCTGAGTTTTGAACAGACTGACAGACAGAAAAGCATATTCCAAAATTTTCTTTTTCAGACTTAGGGCGGCTAAAAGCGTGGATTATTCAGAAACTTGAGCTCCAAACTTTTGAAGATTACTATACTTTCTCTATGTTACGTATACGAGAAGATAAAAAATAGCTTAGAGATTAAAACAGTTAAGTTGAAAAAGCTGATTTCGAAACACTAAATATCTTCATATTCATCAAAAAACTTATAAATATGATATGAATATATATTATAGTCTTAAATCTTATTTTATTATACGAAATATATTATAAATTTTTTACGAGAATTTGTCCACAATTACGTTAACTTGAAAACAGCTGATTTTAAAAGTTCTGTCTAGTAGGTCTTTGTAATCAATACGTCTTCAAACATCATTACCATACTAATAATTCATACGGTTTTAACAAATTTTTACAATTTTTTAAATCTGTCATTTTAAACATGCTGTTTTATGTCCCGAGAGCAAGCAAATTTATTGTACAATCTACTTACTATATGACGTGTTATCTGTCCGTGACTCTTTACTTTTTGCACCTCGTGTTGATTGTGATCTCGGACAGAAGGGGAGGGGAAATCCTCCGTATGGGTGGAGAGACACGAAAAGAAAAGATAACGACTTCTCTCTCCCGGTTTACTTAGTTCTTGAGGCTATTGTGTTATCAAAGTTTCGATTTCGGATGTCAAACACGGATTTACGAGCACAGATTGAGGGACATCGAGCACGTAATGTCGTGAACATGAATGGGAAAACACACACTACGACTTAGTTACCGAGTTCTCTCTCTTTCTCTGTATGTGTGTGTATGCGTGTGTGTGTGCGTGCGTATATATATATGCGTGTGTGTATATATATGTATGTGTGCATATATGTATATGTATGTATTATGTGTGTGTGTGTATATATATGTATGTGTGCATATATGTATATGTATGTATTATGTGTGTGTGTGTATATATATATATATGTATGTATAGATATATATATGTATGTATATATATATATATATATATTGTTACAAACTTCTCTGTGGGTTCGTGAATTGAATAGGCTTCTTAAGCAGAGCAGCGATATTAGAAAAATAAAGCTCTTTATTTACAGCACAATGAAGAATACAAAGTTCTGAGAGTCAAAAACAACAGCCGAAGTCACAGAAGTTCAACACAACAGCAACACAAAACAATACACTGATTCAGCGGGAAACAGATCAAAATCAGAGCCGTAAGCTCTCGTACTCTCTTCGGCATAAAACACAACGGAATCACCCTAAAGTATCAGCGGCTGCGAGCCCACGTCTCCACTTCACGAAATCATAAGACGAACTCCTCTCTGGTAAATATGAGTTGAATTGACGAGGTACCTAGCCCCTGCAAGGGGCTTATCCCCGAATATGGTAAAGTGGAAAATAGAACCTTGCGGTCGCTATTTGCCGTGAACGTCTGCCAAAAGAACTCCTCTCTGGCATTTCCCGTCCGCCTTATATAGTCTGGGCCAAAATAGTAGATTCATCTAGAAACTTAAAGAAACTTCTGGAACCGGAAGTTGACAAATATCGCCAACTTCGCCAATTTTGTCGCCAAATGTCGCCAAATTTGGCGACAAAATAAGTTGCCAAAACTGTCGCCAACAAGACGATATCTCGCCAATTTGGCGAGATTCCCATAGAGCTAATGTTATTTACCAGGTACTTAAGAAATTGATGTAGTTCACACATTTACATGCAATTAACATTAATACTAAGCTATTTTTCAGGCAGAATAAAAATTTTCACATAATTTAGCATTATAAACACATTTTAAATACAAAAACTGTAACATTGCCCCCTCCTTGAAGACTGCACGTCTCGGGCAGTACACTGAAGCGGAAAGCAATTACAACAAACAATTATTTCACATATAAGATAAACAAATGACAATGAAGGTATACTCAACATAACAAATAAAACAAAACACAAATATTTACAGAAATATTTACAAAATAAAATAGTTGAAGTGTATGAAACATGGTTTAAGTTGATACCAAAACTAAGTATTGTTACCATAATAAGGAGCTAAGCGATCGTAATGAACGACTCTAGGCTTAGCATTCGCAGACTTACGGATTCGAACCACGACGTCGTTCAGTCTTTTTAGAACTGTATAAGGCCCTTCCCACGATGTTTGAAGCTTTGGAGAAAGTCCTTTACGTCGATACGGGTTCCAGAACCAAACCTTGTCACCTTCGTTAAAAGTATGTCTTGTAGCTCTTGCATCGTATCGGGTCTTCATCTTGTCCGTCGCGATGTTAATCCGACCTCGGGCAAATTGATGAACGTCTTCTAACCGCGCCTGGAGATTCTCAACGTAGTCTTCAGGCGAAGAAGGCGCATCGGGTGGACGTCCGAATAGGAGATCACAGGGGAGACGGAGTTCACGACCAAAGAGCATTTTTGCGGGAGTAAAGCCAGTAGTTTCATGGACGGCACTTCTGTAAGCCAGGAGGAACAGCGGTAGTTTCTGATCCCAGTCTTGTTGGTTCTTAGAAACAAGGTGGGTTAGACCGTTTAGGATCGTTCGATTAAATCTTTCTACCATGCCATCCGATTGTGGATGTAAAGGGGTTGTTCGTGTTTTATCGATTCCCAGGATTTTACAAAGTTCTTGGCAGACAACAGAAATGAAATTTCTCCCTTGATCGGAGTGGAGTTGCAGGGGCGTTCCAAACCTTGAAATCCAATTCTCCACTAGTACTTCTGCCACAGTTGTCGCTTCCTGATCGGGAATCGGATATGCCTCAGGCCATTTCGTGAAATAATCCATGACAGATAAAATATATCGGTTATTGTCTTTTGATCGTGGAAAAGGTCCTAAGATGTCGACCGCAATTCTTTCGAATGGTGCCCCTACATTGTATAGATGTAGCTTTCCGCGACTACGTCTCTTCGGTCCTTTACGGGCTCCACAGGCATCGCAGGTCTTGCACCATTTTTCGACATCAGTTCTTACATTATTCCAATAAAACCGCTCTCGAACTCTCTGCATGGTCTTCATAACTCCGAAATGGCCACTTGTTGAACTATTGTGTAATTCTTTTAGTACATCAGGTATTCGTGATCGAGGGAGTACTAACTGCCACCTTGATGTTTTGCCATCTTCGGACTCCCATTTTCTATACAGGACGCCGTTTCGAATGTAAAGAGAATCCCAAAGAGCCCAGTACCGTTTGAAACCAGGACTTAGACTAGAGATGTCTTGCCAAGAGGGTCTTACCCTGGACGACTCAATGCGTTCCATAATGGATTTTAGGTCAGGATCCTTCATTTGTGCATCGCGGACTTCTTCATCACTCCAAGGGTCTAACTGTGATGTAGCTGACGCCGTGATCTGACGCACAACTGGCACTGTTTTCCCATATTTCGTCTCAGCTGTAGAGCAAAAGCGACAATTCCCTGGACATGGTTTCCTGGACAAGGCGTCTGCATTTCCGTGCAAGGATCCTTTGCGGTGTCGGATTTCGAAGTCGTACTCCTGGAGTTTCTGTATCCATCTAGCAATCTGTCCCTCTGGGTTCTTGAAATTCAAAAGCCATGTGAGAGATGCATGGTCTGTTCGGAGCAGGAATTTTCGCCCGTAAACGTAACTGTGAAAATTTCCAACAGCCTTAACGATGGCAAGCAATTCTTTCCTGGTGACGCAATAATTTCGCTCGGGCTTCGACAGGCACTTACTCCAGTAAGCGATGACACGTTCTTGGCCGTCTATTTCTTGGGATAACACTGCTCCTACGCTTGCATGGCTGGCATCCGTATCCAAGATAAACTGTTTATCAGGATCCGGATAAGATAAAATAGGCGCGGATGTTAAAGCCTCCTTCAAGCTGGTAAATGCTACCTCACATTCCTCGGACCAAACAAATGGCCGTTTGTGCTCAGTCAAGCTATGAAGTGGTCTTGCGATTAAAGAAAATCCTTTTACGAACCTTCTATAATAAGTGCAGAGCCCTAGAAAGCTGCGCAGCTCGTGCACATTCCGAGGTCGACTCCATTCTTTAACTGCTGCCACTTTTCGGGGGTCAGTTCTTACGCCTTCAGACGAAATTATGTGTCCGAGGTAGCTCACTTCACGACGAAATAGATTACATTTTGATGGATTTAGTTTCAAATTGGCTTGTTTTAATTTTCCTAGCACCTTCCTCAGATTATTAAGATGTTCTTCAAAATCTCGCCCTCCGATAATAATGTCATCTAGGTAAATAAGACAAGTCTCAGGAGAGAGTCCTCTTAACACTGTCTCCATGAGGCGCTCAAAAGTAGCAGGTGCATTGCATAAACCAAAAGGCATAACTTTAAATTGCCAAAGTCCTTGTCCACTCGTTGTAAATGCGGTCTTTTCACGATCAACGGAATCCATCTCCACCTGCCAATAACCACTTTTTAAATCAAGAGTAGAGAACCACACATTCCCAGATAATGTGTCCAAGGTGTCATCTATTCGGGGAAGAGGGTAACTGTCTTTCTTGGTGATGTCATTTAAACGACGGTAGTCCACGCAGAATCTCGTTGAACCGTCTTTTTTTCGGACCAAGATGATGGGAGAAGCCCAAGGACTTGTGGAAGGTTCAATGACGTCCTTTGCTTGCATATCCTTTAAAAGATCTTTTACCTCTTCCACTTTGGCAAACGGTAATCTTCGAGGATGTTGTTTAATAGGAGGATGATTTCCTGTGTCAATTCGGTGTTTTATCAAATTTGTTCTTCCAAACTCCTCGGATGACTTGGGAAACAGTTCCTTAAATTCAAAAAGCATTTTCTCTGCAGCGCTTTTCTGTTTTTGGGTTAATTCTGTTGTTTTTAACAAATCCTCCGTCAAATTTTCAGATGACACATTTGATGTTTGGCACGAACTCTTCTCAACACAGGTCACTGGGGTACATGTGGCCAACACCTTACCTTTCTTAATAATTTTCGGTTTATCGCTTACATTGGCACATCTTACTGGTATGACTTCTTTTGTAATGTCTACAAGTGCTGAAGCTACTAAAATCCCTTTTGGAAAATCTTCTAAGTCAGGAAATTCAAGAATTCCAAGTCGGAAATTTTTCTCTTGGTCTGTGTTTCCCTTCAATATTAGTTCTTGCCTAGCCGGTATAGTAAAATCCGATGAAGCAATTACTTGATAAATGGGTTTGATTTCACTTACTCCTTTTCGAAACAGGGTTACATCTTCTGTCGCAGAATGCAAAGAGCCATCTTTAAAGTCCAAGATAAAATCATATTTCTCTAAAAAGTCCAATCCGAGGATAAAACTGTCCGTAATTTTAGCCACATAAACAGTATGTTTATATGCGTTATTTCCAAAGGTTATCTTGATGTTAATTTTGCCGATAATCGGAATTTTGTCACCGGTCACAGTCTGGAGGGTAACGCAGGGTGGCGTCCAGATAATTTTCTCATTAAGTTGTTGAGCAATATCTTCCCGCATGATGGTGACATTGGCCCCTGTATCGACGATCATACGACAGGGTATATTGTTTACATGGGCTTCAATGAAGAATCCATTTCCGCCGCCACTTTCTGAAGAAATTTGTAAAACATCAAAATGGGGCTTTTTATTATCTGGCGCCCTCCGCCCCGCGAGACCGCCATGTTCTAGTTTTCCGGTGCTTCAGTTCTAGGTGCATTCCCAGCTCGTTGATCTTGGCGAGCTTGACAGTTCCGTTGGACATGTCCTTCGGCTCCGCACCTCCAGCACGTTACCTTCGTCTTTTGTGCATCTCTATTATACTTGACATTCAGGGATAACAGAATATCACGCATCGCTTTCAGAGTATCGGCCATATTAGGATCTGAATTGGTTATTTCTGCTCCTCTCACCAGATGTCTGTCCTTTCTTGAAGCTTGTTGAGCAGCCTCGTACTTTAGACCGAACACTAGAGCTGATTTCAAGTCTTTTAACTCCGCCAATCTGAGAGCCTTCTGAATCTCAGGATCCCTCACGCCATCAATAAAGTATTGTAGAGCCAAAGTGTCTCGTACGTCAGCTGGGCAATCGGCAAACGCAAGATGAGATAACCGTTCTACATCTGTCGCCAAATCTTGGAGAGTCTCACTTTGTCTTTGTTGGCGCGATTTTAGTTGTAGGCGACTAAAGTCCTTTAAACATTTTTCCCCGAAACGTAGCTCTAAGGCCTCTGTGAGCGCTTCAAAATTTAATTGTTCTTCCTCCGGGACAGTTCGTAAGACATCTGCAGCCTCCGCTCGCAAGGAAGCAGCCAGTTGGCGAGCTTTGGTGACTGGATCCCAGCCATTTCCATTGGCTACGATAGAGAACTGGGTTTTGAAGACCTGCCATGATGTCTTTCCATCATATGTGGAGATCTTGATTTTTGGTCGGGCGATATTGGGTTGAACTTGACTGATTTCTTGTTTTAGTTCGCCAAATTTCTTCTCGATATTCGTTTCAATTTCGCCAAATCTCTCCTTATTCTTCTCTATATTCTTTTCAATTTGGCCAAATTTCTCCTCATTTTTCTTTTCAATCTCGCCAAGTCTTTCTTCATTTCTGTCCACTTTGTCTGCAATAACATCTATCTTGGTGTTAATAATGCTTACGATGTTAGCTTTTAATTCTTCTTGGGTCTTTTTCATTTCTTCTAATAATCTTCCTTCCTGTTCTCTTTGACCTGCCTTCATTTCTTCAAAGTTAGAGTTCATACCCATTATAGCCGCCAACAGTTGATTCAAACTTATTTCAGATTCACTTTTAGTTTCTTCTCTTGCTCTCTCTTTTTTGCCAACAGCCGTAATTCGTTCACTTACTTCAGGCGAGCTCTGATCACTCACTTCTTTATTACTTCGTTCACTCTCCATAGCGTCTCGAAGTCGCTTCACTAACTCTTCTTTCAGACCAGTTGTAGGCAAGCCCCGATTCAATAACTGTTCTCGTAATTCTGTAACACGCAGTCCAGTCACCAATTCAATATCGAAGTCAGCCATTTCATTAATCTTCACTATGCTACCCCACTTCTGACACCAGTTTGTTACAAACTTCTCTGTGGGTTCGTGAATTGAATAGGCTTCTTAA
>JAPMOQ010025697.1:0-14954 GCA_026543055.1 Argiope trifasciata
AAGGTTAGGCTTGGTGACGTTTTGCCAACGGATAAAAATGGCCAGACCACACTCACGTTAACCAGCACGGTTACTGCCGTAGCGGATGTGATGGTGAGTGCGAAAGTGGGCAGCGGCACGTTGGTTGCTGCTGATAAAACAGTCAGCTTTATTGCAGATAGTAGTAGCGCGCAGGTCACCCTGGTCGAACTTGAAGGCAGCGACACCAGCAAGGTGGCTAATGGTCAAAGCAGCTTTAACTATACGGTCACCGTACTTGATAAAAACGATAATCCGGTGCCAGGTATCACCGTCACGGCGTCTGTGAATGCAGCGGCGGCGGCGAAAGTTAGGCTGGGCGAAGTCAAGGCAACCGATGAAAATGGCCAGACAACGCTGACGTTAACCAGCACGGTTACTGCCGTTGCGAACGTGATGGTCAGTGCTCAGGTGGGCAGTGGCACTGTGGTTGCTGCCGATAAAGCGGTCAGCTTTATTGGTGATATAAATACGGCGGGTGTCACTGATGTGTCTTTAATGGGTGACATCGACAGCCAGGTCGCGGACGGTAAAAACGCATTTACTTACACAGTAACGGTTAAAGACAGCAATGGCAATCCGGTGCCTAATGCCACATTAAACGAATTATCGAGCAATGCGCCGGTTAACTCGGTCGGGATAACGGCAGAAGGCAAAACAAATAAAGCGGGTCAGGTCCTCGTTAAACTAACCAGTAGTACGCAAGCGGTCAAAGGAATTATCATCCACGTTGGCATCAATGGGCAAGGCAAGGATTCCACCACGCCAGTGAATTTCACTGCCGATACTGCATCGGCAAGAATTGTATCGGTCAAACTACAAGGGGCGGCAACAGAAAAAGTCGTCGGCCAAACCAGTTATTTTGACTACGTGGTGCGGATAACTGACAAAAATGATAATGCCGTCGAAGGTATTACGGTGATCCCTTCGGCCAACAAATCAGCGGATTACGTATCCATAGCCGCGTTGAGTGACAGTGACGCGAAGGGTGAAGCCATCGTGCGACTGACTAACACGAACAAAGCCGCTGCGAATATTGACGTCAGCGCTAAAATCAACACCAGCCAGCCGGTTAAGGCCGATTTGTCAGTTAGCTTTGTTGCGGATATTAATGAAGCCGATGTGACTGAAGTTAAACTCGTGGGTACGGTTACACGCAAAGTGGCAGATGGAAAAAATTATTTTGAATTCATTGCTACCGTCGTCGATCAGTACGGTAATCCAGTAATAAACGAGAAGGTAACAGCGAGGGATTCGAGGCAAAACTCGAACGATATAATTATTAAGATTGAGCCGACAGATGAAAAGGGTAAGGGAAAAATTACAGTTTTAAGCACCAAAAAAGCGATGTTAGATATCGTTATTTATGTTAACCCACCGGTTATGGGGCGGCACACTGAAAGAGCAGATAAATCCGTTAGCTTTATTGGTGATAGCAGCACGGCTAAGGTTGTTTCACTGAATTTAGAGGGCACAGAGACCAGTCAGATTGCCGATGGTATCAATACCTTTAGTTTTATAGCAAAAGTTGTCGATAGTAATAATAATGCTGTCCCCGACGTATTAATTACGCCCTCGGTTAATCAGGATGCAAAGGCTAAAGTCAAGGTCAGTGCGGACGAAAAAACCGATGAATATGGTGAAACAACGGTTACCTTGACGTCGACTATCTATGCAGTTGCGAATGTAGAGGTTAGTGCGAAGGTGGGCAGCTCGCCGGTGATAAAGGCGAAGGAAAAAGTCAGTTTCATTGCCGATAGTGCTACTGCCGCTATTGATAGCGTGATATTAGTAAACGAAGGCACGACGAGTAAAGTGGCGAATGGTCAAAATAGCTTTAGTTATGTCGTCACCGTGCTCGATCAACATAAAAACCCGGTAGAGGGCCTCAACGTTGACGTATTTACCAACAAACAAGCAAGTGAAGTGAAAGTGAAGGCAGGGCAACCAACTAATAGCAACGGTCAGACAACGGTACAGGTAATTAGTACCACAAAAGCTACCCTTGGAATTAAAGCTTTCGCTAAACTGAGTGAAACTGATGACGAGAAAGAAGCCGATAAGGAGGTCAATTTTACGGCAGACGCCAGTTCAGCCAAGGTGAGAACATTAACGCTACAAGGCAGTGTGATGAGTCAGGTGGCCGATGGTAAAAATAAATTTACATATACGGCAATAGTGAAGGATGACTCCGGCAATCCGGTGCCAAATATAGCAGTGACAGCCACCGTTGATTCTGCTTCCAAAGATAAAGTGAATATCTCTGCAAGTGGCAAAACCGATGCAGCGGGTAAGATAACGGTGGTATTGACCAGTAAAACGCAAGTTGCGCTAAATATTATAGCGAAAGCACAGGTAACGGGTACCGAGCAGGTCATCGATGCAAATTATAAGGTTAATTTTATCGCCGATAGCGCGACCGCTACAGTCAGTGAAGTAAAATTACTCGATACGACAACAGAGAAATTGGCGGATGGAAAAAATAGTTTTACGTATAAGGTGACGGTGTTGGATCAATACGGTAATCCGGTTGCGGGTGCGTCCGTGGTGCCATTTACGAATAAAACGACCAGTGAGGTATCGGTAACGGCCCAAGGAAAAACAGATGCAACTGGTCAGGTGACCGTCATTCTGAAAAACGTCAAAGGCGCGGTGAGTGACATTGAGCTTAGCGTAAAGGTCGGTAATACCCCTGCAGTGAAAGCGAAAGAGCAAGTCAATTTTATTGCTGATATCGCGACCGCCAAAGTTGCATCAGTAAAACTGGATGGTGGAGTAACGAGTCAAGTGGCGAATGGCACCAATAGCTTTAGTTATACGGTGGTTGTGACCGATCAGTATGACAACCGGGTTGCTGGGGCGGCCATAGAGGCGAGCACGGATAAAGGGAAATTTAAAATTGAGCTGAGTAATAAAGGTCTAAGCGACAACAACGGGGAAGTGAAGCTGAAATTAATTAGCGGAACTAACGCCGTGCTGGGTGTGATGCTAAGTGCTAAGGTAGCTGGCACAGAAATTGTTTCCGCCAATACCCGCGTTAGTTTTACGGCTGACCGTACGACTGCTCACGTCGCTTCAGTTACCCTTGTCGGTAATGAAACGAGTAAAATTGCTGATGGCAAAAACAGTTTTGATTACACGGTTAAGGTGGTTGATCAATACAATAATGTTGTGTCTGGCATAGTTGTTTTGGCTTCGGTGAATCCAGACTCAATAGGTAAAGTTAATTTAAAAGTTAATGGTGAAACCGATGCATTCGGTATAGTGACCGTGACAGTTTCGAGTAAAACTATTGCTATTGATGGAGTAATGGTTAGTGTGCGTGTAAACAAAACGGAGCCGGTACCAGCGGATAAATCAGTTAATTTTACTGGTGATATCTCTTCAGCGAAAATCACTGCCGTTAAATTAGAGAATGATGTTACAAAATTACCCGCTAATGGTCGCGATAAATTTACTTATACTGTGACGGTTAGCGACAAAAATTCCAATCCGCTGGCTGGAATTGAGGTGACGCCATTGGTTGATAAAACTGATCCAGGTTTATCACTCAGTGGAAAAGCCACAAGCGATAAAGAAGGTAAAGTAACCGTCACGCTAACCAGTACGAAAGTGTTATCAAATATTATTGTAAGTGCTAAATTAGGTGATGATAATCCTGTCGAGTCTAACGATTTTGTTGAATTTATCGCTGATCAAAGTACTGCCAAAATTAAATCAGTGGTGCTGCAAGATAAAAGTGCTTATAAAGTTGCGAATAGCACAAATGTGTTTACATACATTGTTGAGGTTATTGATGATAATAACAATTTAGTTTCAAACATTAAAGTCAATTCTTATTTTAATATAGAAAAACATGGCGACAAAGATTCAATTAAACTTACTGCTTCTAATTCAGGTTTTACAGATGCATCAGGCCAGGTAAAATTGTTGCTTAACTCACAAAATTCACGAGTTGTACAAGGAATAGCTGTGTATGCGCAAGTAAAGGATTTAAAACCGGTTAAAGCGGATAGGTTAACCAATTTCACTGGCGATATTAACAATTCATTTGTGACAAATATAGAAGTGGATAAATCACCGCAGACGGTCCATAAAGTAATGAAAATCAGTGTGACTGTAAGAGATGATTTAGGTAATCTGACTCAAGGCAGAAAAATAAAATTAATGTCTACACCTAACCTAACTTTTTACCAGGATAGTGAGTTAGTGTATAAAGTAACAGACGCGGTTTATAGTAGTGAAAATGGTGTCGCGGTAGCCTACACTACTTCTGAAAAGGTAGGAGATTATCAAATTCAAGCAAACTCACTGAAAAATATTAAGGACAAAAATAACATTGTTAAGGTGTCATTTGAGCCTGATAAAGCTAGCATGAAAATTGCGAAACTCGAATCGATGGCTGGGATAATAGGACGCAATACAAGCGCTGAATTTAGAGCCTATGTTACCGATAAATATGGTAATCAGATCGATAATCAAAAAGTGAGTTGGGATGCTTCTTTCGGAAAAATTTCAAGAAGAGAAACATTAACTCATACTCAAGGCTTCGCAACTACTTTTTTATCAAGTCCTAACATGGGTCGTGTCACTGTCACTGCAACATTACCAAATGGTTCAACATTATCGAATAATTCATTAAAAATTTATGACGATAAGCCTATGTGGTGGAATGTGACCAATGAAAAACCAATCCAGATCCAAAAGTTCAGTACCCCTTACATTCAAGGGCACGAATCATTTGGCTTTGTTACAGTGAATACGGATAAAAATTCGGATAATATAGTTAATAGAAGGGTTACTAAGCCAGTAAATTTCTACAAATTTGGAAATATGGTAACCCTTCAATGGCATTCCAAGGTATAAGATTATCTGGCTGTGAAAATCGGGCAAAGAATTCATCTTACCGATGCAATAGCAATAAAGGAATGGCGGCAGAACTAACATTTACTCCAATTAGTCAATATCCTAAACCTGAACCAAAAACGTATTATCTAGAATTAAAGCTCATCGGTAAGAGTGTAACTTCTCCCACCGATGAGTATCCTTTGACTATAAAGTTCATTTATATATATAAATAACTGTTACAAAATTTGGATACAATCAAGTTATGCATACAATTTGTTATCGGCAATAGCACAAAATATAATATATTATAGAGCCAAGTGAATTTTAACAATTGAAAAAATAACAGCCAGCGATTTTTGCTATTTTATGTTTAAATCCGGCGATTGTAATGTCATTAATACCTTGGTTTCGGTGCTATTTTAGTTTTTGAGATGGAATATGATAATCCATTCGCTGCAGCGTTTTCAATTTCACTGAAAGTATATGCATCCATTCTATTTAGCGGGACTTCAGTTTATAAATTTAGTAACAATTCAAAATGGTCACCGTGTTGTAGCGGGTCGCGTCGTGGATTTTAGTAATTTAAAACTTGATTGATAATTTGTATATTAAATATGATGACGTTCGCTTTTTGTCATTGCAGGGATGTGGCGAGCTAAATGAGGAAAAAAGTAAATATGATGCAGTACATTGCTATCATTTTTAGCAATTGCCAATAGAAGCGGACAAAAAGCCCGCTTCTATCGGTGTGAGCAATAGGGTTAAAGTGATTCAGCATTTTTAGCCAAATATTTTGCTACACCTTCTGGAGAATCCTTCATTCCTTCTTTTCCTTTTTCCCATTGTGCAGGACAAACTTCGCCATGCTCTTCATGGAACTGTAAGGCATTTACCGTACGGATCATTTCATCCACGTTTCGTCCGATTGGTAGATCATTGACCAATTGGTGACGGACAATCCCTTGTTTATCGATCAAAAAAGAAGCGCGTAATGCTACGCCTGCGTCTGGGTGTTCAATACCATAAGCCTGTGCAATGGAATGGCGAACGTCTGCAACAATTGGGAACTGAACATGACCAATACCGCCTTTCTCGATTGCCGTATTACGCCATGCGTTATGTACAAATGCAGAGTCGATAGACACGCCAACTACTTTGACACCAAGTTTTTCAAACTCTTTTGCGCGGTGATCAAATGCAATGATTTCCGATGGACAAACAAAAGTAAAATCAAGCGGCCAAAAGAAAACAACGGCCGGTTGACCCTTAATATATTGGTGAAGATTAAAATCATTAGTGATTTCACCTGTTGGTAACACTGCCGGGGCAGTGAAATCGGGGGCAGAGCGTGTAACTAAAACCATACTATTCTCCTTTTATCTTATTTACCGGTGAGAGATAACTTGTGTAGGGATTATACAGGTTGATTTTGTAATAAAAAGCCAATTAAATCGATTACTTTCATAAGTTTTAGCAATGAATATAGCAATGCTATGGTATCTCAGCGTGTTGGTAGTTTATTTATTCTTCCGTTTTCCGATATTTTTTTTAACACGGTGGCGGATTTTTATCTTTTTTGTCTCTATTTTCTTTTGTTTTAATTTTTCTTTAGCTTTCTGCGACAACTTTTTCTTTTTTATTTTTGCTGGCGCTCTACTGGTGGGTTTCAAGCCTGCAATGGTTCGCATCTTAACGACCTCCTGCGTGTAGCGTGCTATTTTATTAAGCAAAGTATGATCATGGCTTTCTACAAGTGAAATCGCAATCCCTTTTTTCCCAGCACGCGCTGTTCGGCCAATTCGATGTAAATAAATATCTGCAGTCCGAGGTAAATCAAAATTAACCACATGAGTCACATCATTAATGTCTAATCCTCTTGCAGCGACGTCGGTGGCAACTAAGACGTTGACTTGATTATTTTGTATTCGTCTAATCGCTTCTGTACGTTTAGCTTGCACCATTTCGCCTTCAAGGTAGCAAGCGCGGATCTTATTTTGTTGCAATAAACTAACAAGTTCATGAACTCGTTCCCGTTTTCGCACGAACACCACGGCTTTTTGACAGTCTGGCTCTGAAAGCAAATGCGCAAGCAAAGCCACTTTATGGGTAAAATCATCCGCTCGGTAATAAAATTGTTGAATTTTTTTCCGCTCGCGCCGAGAGGGTTCGGCATCGATTTCGACCGGATTCGTTAATACACGTTTTGCAAAATCATAAACATCATGGCCCTCGAGCGTTGCCGAAAAAAGAAGCGTTTGCTTACGCCAATGCGTCTCAGCAGAGATGGATTCAACATCTTGGCTAAAACCCATATCAAGCATTCGGTCTGCCTCGTCGAGAATCAGCATTTCTACCGCACGTCCGTCAAAATTTTCTTCTTTAATATACTGTAACAAGCGGCCAGTTGTTGCTATGACGATGTCCTGATTTTTGTTAAAAATTTCAGCATGATTCATGAAAGCCACACCCCCGGTGATGGTCGCTGTGCTTAAGCAAGTGTATTTCGTCATTTCTTTGGCTGTAGCAGCAATTTGCATTACCAGTTCACGTGTTGGCGCCAAAATGAGGACCCGAGGTGGCCCAGGTTTTCGTCTCGGAAAATCCAACAAATGTTGTATGATCGGAATAAGAAAGGCTAACGTTTTGCCTGTACCTGTCGGCGCTGAAGCTAACACATCTTTGCCAGCTAGTGCGACGGGAATTGTTTGCGCTTGAATTTGTGTGGGTCGTTTGAAATTTTTTTCTTGAATTGCTTTTAACAGCGATTCATCAAGATTTAATTCATGAAAAGCTATTGGTATTGTCATTCATTTTCACCTTAATGTTAAGGCATTTATTATAGCGACTCTAATTAAAATCGCTATCAGTTTAATTGTTTTTGCCACATGTTTGGTTGTTGTGCGGTATGGGTGAATGGAGAAAAAAACAAACAACCGGGTTATTTAGATCACATTGATTGTAGTAAACCCGGTTTAAATTATGGTCTCAACTCATCACGTTATGAGGCAATGGTTCCAAATTCATACCTAGAAGAGATAGCCCTAACTTTTCATCAAGCGTTAATTGGTCTGGATGATTGATCAACGCCGGACTAGGTAACCTTACTATTTCTTCGTTTTTACTTATATTGTTATTCGATAGCGCCTGTAGCATCTTTATTAATTCGCTAACTAGGATTGAATATTTTTTCATATTTAAGGCAACAACCGAATCGTAGTTTGCTTGATCATTTATTTTATTACTGCCAAATTCAATGACACCTCGCAAGCGACAACCAAAATCACCCAAGAGGTTTGCTAACATCTTTTTTTGATCGTCTAAGGGCAAATGATAAATTGATTCAGCAAGTTGAGCCGCATAAAATTCGCGTAATTTAGTCTCATTGTTCAACTCATAGATAGAATCACTATTACTAATAAGCCACTGATTTTCCGAATCGTTGACAAAATTTTTGAGGAAATTGAAAGTAGCAGATAAATTCGGTTCATCATGAGACATGTCGCAAGCGGCTATTCCCTTAGTGTAGCGGTTAAAATGAAAATCTACACAATTTATGGTACCGTCTTCTTTAATAGTATAGGAGGCTTGTAAGGAGAGTTCGGGATACTGTGGATCACACACTTCATGTTCTTTTAATATATTAAAGTATTCAATTTCGTGATTCTGTTTCAGAAGTACGTTGACCATTAACTCCTTATGACCATCGCTATTTTCATTAAGCATTAGCTGGTAACTGGGTTCAGGGTTTCCGATAAAGGCATGCATTGACGCAACGCTGGGAAGAACCCGTTTCATTTCAATTGGAGCGATCTGGCTAGCGACAACATTAAACGATTGAATTTGTGACGGCGTCAAATTAACCAAAAAATCACGGAATGTCTGTTTTTTTGTTTCCGTATCAATGCCATCTTTATTATGATACGTTATTTTTTGAGTTGATTGTGCCGTGGTATGGATAAATTCATATTTATTTCGAGGTATATCCTTTAATAACTGCTCTTCAGACTGTAAAAAGCTCATGTCGAGAATCCGGTGTTCCACGGCTTTAGTGAATTCCTGTTTGATCGCATCAGCGTCAATTGGTTGTTTTTCGAATTGGTAAAGCTCAAAAAATGATTTTTCGTTTTTTGATAGATTAGGGAAGTGTTTCTCACATAATTCATGGGTATTTAATAAATAGTGATACCTATCGTTTTCCGTTTCAATTTTAAATAATGGTTGAAATTTTTCATGCGCCATTGTTTTAATCTTTTCAAAAGCAACAATGGAGCTTAGAAAGGGTGAATGATTTTCAGTGTGATGATCATGAATCAACTCATACATTTCTTGCAAGACATCGGCTTTTTTTTCATAACGAAAAAAATCTTTAAATTTATCCCATAATCCCATATAAAGGGCGTCTTCTTTATTACCAACTATCATTTTTTGTATGCGATCGGTGCTTACTTCCAACGTTTTGTCGTTAATGTTTAACGAAATATAATTATTATTTAAAATTTCCATCGATTTCCCCGTAAATTATTGCTTACCATAGCTTTATTATTATAGGCCACTACGCTATCTAGTTACTCATAAATATAACGATCAGTTATTCTATAGATTATTCATCGGATTAAAAATAAGTTTTCTTGCCAGAAATAAAAAAGGCTTCTATCCGGGTCAAATTAAGAAAGTTCGCACTAAGGCTAACTCGACAGTATTGACATTAGCGGTGTCAGGCGTTAAGAGATAGATGAGTAGCGAAGTAGTAATAACAGTGCTATCAGGCTAGTTGAATCCCATATTGGGCACGGTAGCTTTGTATATTTTCGAGCTGAAAAGGGTGATCGCTATTTTCTTGTAAATAATTAATCAAATCTTCAAGTGTAATAATTGAAATAATTTCGCAATTATATTGCTTGGTTATCTCTTGAATAGCAGAGAGTTCCCCCGTTCCTTTTTCTTGTCGATCAAGTGAGATAAGGATACCTGTTAATGTGGCATCATTTGCCTTCAAAATTGCCATGGATTCCCGGATAGCTGTACCAGCAGTAATGACATCATCGACAAGCACAACTCGACGGTTCCGAATTGGCTTACCGACTAAATTTCCGCCTTCTCCGTGGTCTTTTGCTTCTTTACGGTTAAAACAATAGGAAGAATCAACGTTATGGCGCTCAGCAAGGGCTACAACAGTGGCAGAAACAATAGGGATGCCTTTATAAGCAGGGCCAAAAATCACATCGTAGTTCAACTTTGCATCAATTAGAGCTTCAGCATAAAAACGACCAAGAAGCGCCAAATCGTTTCCGGTGTTAAACAGACCTGCATTAAAAAAATAAGGGCTTTTTCGGCCAGATTTTAATGTAAACTCCCCAAATTTAAGCACGTGACGATTTAATGCGAACTGTATAAATTGGCGTTTATATAACTTCATCGTCTTCTCCATCGTGATTAACTAATTGGCGTGTACAACTCACCTTTGGTCTAGGCAGGCATCATTTATTATGTTATTCAGATAGTGATTTCCGTTGTGCCGTGATGATTGACTCGATCCCACCCTTTGCTAACTCCAATAACACCATGAGTTCATTTTGGCTAAATGGTTTTCCTTCGGCAGTGCCTTGAATTTCAATCAGTCGGCCCTCTTCAGTCATGACAATGTTCATGTCCGTTTCTGCAATGCAATCTTCTTTATACTCGAGATCACACACGGCGAGACCTCCAGCGATGCCGACTGACACAGCGGCAACCAATCCTTTAAGCGGGTTTTTTTTCAGTTTGCCAGAATGAATCAAGGATGCTAGCGCATCCGCTAGCGCCACGCAGGCCCCGGAAATGGCAGCGGTTCGGGTGCTGCCGTCAGCTTGTATTACATCGCAATCTAGAGTAATGGTGTATTCACCCAGCATTGATAAATCGACTGCGGCACGAAGAGAACGTGCAATAAGACGTTGAATTTCAAGTGTTCTTCCAGTTTGTTTGCCTTTCGCCGCTTCTCGCTGATTACGGGTATGTGTCGCTCTCGGTAACATGGCGTATTCGGCGGTAATCCATCCTTGATTTTGACCTTTAAGGAAACGGGGTACACCTTCTTCAACTGACGCAGTACAAAGCACTTTAGTGTTACCTAGCTCAATCAGTACAGCACCTTCAGCATGATTAATATAGCGTCGACGTAGTCTTATTGGGCGCACTTCTTGCGCAAGACGGCCTGCTGGGCGCATGGGATTCTCCTAAATTTATAATAGTAAGCAGGGTATTTAATGCTAGGGGACATCGTAATTGACATGTTTTTTTTATGATGTTTAGCCTAAGCTAAGCGAGCATTATACAGAATATATGGTACAATGGACAGCATATATTGAGATAAATTTGAGGATTGAATTGTATGGTATGCAGCATGACCGCCTATGCTCGAAAAGAGATAAATCAATCTTGGGGTCATGCCGCGGTTGAAATTCGCTCGGTTAATCAACGTTATTTAGAAACGGTGATTCGATTACCCGATCAATTCCGGATATTAGAAACGCTTTTTCGTGATCGATTTAAGCAAACCTTAAGTCGAGGCAAAATTGAATGCACTTTGCGTCTGGATATGGATAAATCAGCCGAAACCACACTGAGTTTAAATGAACCACTAGCCAAACAAATTCTTTCTGCAGCCGATACCTTAACAAAAAACTATTCTCATTGTATGAGCGCCATTTCACCCATAGACGTGTTACGTTGGCCGGGTGTTATCGCAGCGAAAGAGCAAAATTTGGATGAACTATCCCTTGCTTTGGTTACGCTTTTTAACGATTGTTTAGATGAATTTATTGAAATGCGGTCTCGGGAAGGCAACGCGCTAAAACAGTTACTCATTCAACGACTTGATGCAATTAAACTAGAAATTGATAACATTTATACTGAAATGCCAGCGATCATGGTTTGGCAAAAGGAAAAACTCACAACAAGGCTTGCCGAAGCTGGCGTTGATCCTGAAAATAACCGAGTCGAGCAAGAACTTATCTTGATGGCTCAACGTATGGATATCGCCGAGGAGTTAGATCGGTTGCTAACACACGTTAATGAAACCCAACGCATATTGTCAAAAAATGATGCTGTTGGTCGACGATTGGATTTTATTATGCAAGAATTTAACCGTGAAGCAAACACGATTGCTTCAAAATCCATTAATATGTCAGTGACCAATTCTGCCATCGAACTCAAAGTGCTCATTGAACAAATGCGAGAACAAATACAGAACATTGAATAGCGCCACTTAAAACTACTTCATGTTCATGTAGCGTAAGTTGGTAGCCTGGACTATCGCTTTGTTATTTAAGCGTTATTATCCGTTATTTGCTAAGAATGGTTGCAATTGAGGTGGAAGTTGTGCGATTCCAGAAATGGTCACGCTTTTGTGTCGAGAACACAGCCCTGAGTGGATAGTGATACTTCTTTTATTAACGTTAAATTGTTTTGACAAAAAGTGAATAAGGTATTTATTTGCTTTTCCATCACACGGAGCAGCGGTAATCGCTATTTTGAGTTCATCATTATATAAACCCACCATTTCGTCACGACTCGCTTTGGGTTGTATATAAAGCCGCAAAGTGAGTTCGTGCTGTTTTTCGTTGTAGACAATGGCACTCACCAATTACATTATTCCCCATACATAGCCAAATACATCATAAGCAACGAGATTAAGCGCCATGAGAATAAAGACAAAAACCATAAAAGAAAGATCGAGATGGCCTAGCGGGGGGATAATGCGTCTAATGGGTCGCACTAATGGCTCAGTGAGTTGGCCGAGTACATCATCCGCCGCTGAGTGTCCGTGCGTTACCCAACTTAAAATAGCGCGAGCGAGTAATAACCAAAAAATTAGATGGCCTGCTGCTGAGAGAACAGAATAAAAAGTAAATAATAAATATTTCATTTGCCATACTGGTGCGCCAAAACCGTAGCGTAAAATAAAGGTAACCTTAATGAGACCAATTAAATAGATTACCAGTGCAGCAGAAAGATCGATTTGCTTAAAGTTGGGTATTATTTTTTTTAACGGACTTAGAATCGGTTGGGTCACATTAACGATAAATTGAGTAAACGGATTATAATAACTCGCTCGAATGTAGTGCATCCATAAGCGTAGAATAAAAATATACATAAAAGCAGTGAGTAACGTTTTAATAATATAAAAAACTGAAATCATTTGTTTTCCCTCGAAATAGATTGCTGCATTGTACCAATGCTATACTTTTCGCATGATAATTGCATTATTTTAGTGACTTAATTTCTGCTTCCAAAAATTGCGTTACCGACTCGGACCATTGTGCTTCCAGCAAGAATTGCCGTTTGAATGTCAGAACTCATTCCCAGAGAAAGTGTGTCGACGTCTGGGTAATGCATTTTTAATTCTGAAAATAATGCAAACATGCGCTTGAATACCTTAAATTGTTGATCTGTACTAGGGAGTGATGCGGGAATAGCCATCAAGCCACGCAATTTAAGATTGGGTAGCGAGGCAATGTGTCGAGCAAGCTCAGGCAGATCGCAAGCGTTGATGCCAGATTTACTCAATTCATCACTGATGTTAATTTGAATTAACACATTTAAGGGCAACGTATCTGCTGGTCGTTGCGCATTGAGTCGTTGTGCAATTTTAATGCGATCGACCGTTTGCACCCAATCAAAATAACGAGCAACCAGGCAAGTTTTATTAGATTGGAGTGGACCAATAAAATGCCAGACAAGTGGTATAGTGGGCTTATTATCAAGAAAATAGTTTATTTTCTTTATGGCTTCTTGCGCATAGTTTTCGCCAAATTGGTATTGTTCGGCTTTGATGGCTTCTTCGATTAGCGAGACACTTTTCGTTTTACTTACAGCAACCAATGTAATTGTTTCTGGATTGACACCACGAGATAGCGCTGCAAAAGCAATCTGCTGTTTTATTTGATTTAAATTCTTGGTAATGGTAGTCATTCCCTGCGTATCCATGATTAAGACAGTATAACGTATTGTATAAAAATGATTATTACCGTGTCACCTATTGAATCCACATCAAGATGAATAGATCGCTTTGTAACATCAGAGTAATCAAAACAGTTCAGGTGATTTAAATGATGTTATTGCAATAATTCTTTTTCAGTGAACAGCCCATTAAATAATGTGGTGCTTAAATACCGTTCTCCAGAGGAAGGGAGAATGGTTACAATTACTTTTCGAGCATTTTCCGGTAATTTGGCAAGTTTATCTGCAACAAAAACAGCTGCCCCAGATGAAATACCTGCTAGAATGCCTTCTTTCTCCATTAGAATTCGCGACGTATTGATCGCCTCTTCATCATTAACCGTTTCAACGCGATCGATTAAATTAAGATCCAAATTGTCGGGAATAAAACCGCACCCAATTCTCTGAATTTTATGCGGTCCTGATTTTAATGGATGACCAGCTAATGCGTGCGTTATGACGGGAGAGGCATTGGGTTCGACAGCCACTACCATGACCGATTTTTTTAATGTTTTTCAAATAACGGCTTATCCCACTTAGCGTTCCCCCAGTACCGACGCCCGCAATAAAAATATCAATATCGCCACCGCAATCGAACCAAATTTCTGGGGCAGTTGTTTTTCCGTGAATCTCAGGATTCGCAGGGTTACTAAATTGCTGTAATAACACATAATGATGTGGAGCAGCGCTGGCAATTTCTTTCGCTTTTTCAATGGCGCCTTTCATACCTTGATTCGCTTCCGTCAAAATCAATGTCGCACCAAGTGTTTTTAATAATTTTCGACGTTCAAGACTCATATTATTCGGCATGGTTAATGTCAATTTATAACCTCGTGCCGCAGCCACAGAGGCTGGCGCGATACCCGTGTTACCACTTGTTGGTTCGACCAATTGTACACCGGGTTTTAAAAGACCCCGTTTTTCCGCATCCCAAATCATGTTGGATGCAATGCGACATTTTACACTAAAATTTGGATTACGTGCTTCAATTTTTGCTAGAATATTGCCATATCCAAAGTATTTTAACCGCACAAGCGGCGTATACCCAATGGTTTATGAATTATCATCAAATATTTTATTCATTGATTATCTCCAAGGTAGAATCCATT
>JAPMOQ010025701.1:0-12615 GCA_026543055.1 Argiope trifasciata
TATATATATAGGGCAGTGGGGAGGGGGCTAATTTTTTAGTTTTACTAATTTTTATTCTGTCATGTATGAAGATAGAGTTAGCTTTGTAAACGACAAGAAAAATCGAAAGTCAGATTTTTACAAATCAAATTTTAATTCTCCTTTAGTTTCGATTTTAAAAAAATTTAGCATTGTATCATTTTCTATGTCTGGGAAAGAGATCACGCAAAAATGCTGTTCGCGATTATTAAACAAATTTCCAACTATATTTATAAATTATATAGTTTTGAACGAAATCTATTCTCAGGATATCTGGCTATCTATTCAAGTACACTCTAACTGTAAAGCTATAAAACGTAAAGCATAAGGCAAATAAAACTTAGTATACAGCTTTAGCATTTAAAATGCAGATTCGTATCAAATTTTGAAAAATGCTGCCCAATGGTTGAACATCTGTCGTTTTGTTTATTTGTAAACACAATAACACATAAAATCAATACACATTTTGGCTTTTGATAAAATACATATTTGAACAACAGGTTCAATAAAAAAAGGCTAAAATTTCGAGCCAGTTGTTTTTACTTCGTAATATTGCGAATGTCATGAAAATCATTCTCGGACTAACACAAGATTCTCAATTTTGTGCGAGAAGACTGTGATAAATTCACACTGACAGATTTCTTGAGAAGATATTTCTACTAATTTGGTCTTAGTCAAATAACATATAATCTAAGACTAGCTCAAATGCCATAATCTGTCTGATTATAGAGACAAATGCAAAAATGTGCCCTTGGGAAACTGGAAACTCTAAAACTTGGCAAAAATTCGAGGGTTTTTTTTTTACGATTTTAATTTTTTATATTTTTTATACGAGAAAGCAAAAATTCCATTGAGATTGGATCCACCGCGTAAATCAAATCTTAACTGTTTAGAAATAGATATTTAACTCTGTCACCGCCCTAACATAAGGGTAGGGTGTGTTCATATGACTTTAAAGTCACTTGAACTTTGGGGCAATAAGAAAACAGAGAGCGTGAATGGCAAACTTCTAGTTGTGACCAGTATTTCCTCCAGTACAAGTGGAGTTGATTATATGAACGCGAAAACTACTGCCAATGCCCTGGCATAGCTTACCTTAATATGATTTTAAAGTCACTTGTATTTCGGGACAATAGGAAAACAGAGAGCGTGGATGACAAATTTCTAGTTATGACCAGTATTTCCCACAGTGCAAGTAGAGTTGATTATATGAACCCAAAATCTCCTGCCGATGCACTGGCTTAGGGATAGCGTGTCTTCCCCATGATCTAAGCATACCGGGCTCGAGTTCCGGTTCAGATAAGGTGGTTTTCTTGTCAGAGGTGTGTGAAAGGAGTCCCCACCCCCTCCTTTAAGAAGTGAGTTTTCAGGTGAGTGTGACGCACGAAAAAGCTAAGTGTTCTCTTGACCCTAGTTGATTCTGCTGAAAAAGCAAGAGGCGCTCACTTGACTTAAATCACTGGAAAATAACTGTCATCGGGCTTCTAATGTGAAATAAATCACAACACGTGGCAGGTATCTTATTTATGGTCAATTAAAATTTGTTGCGAACCTATCAATTCATGTTATATTTGTTCTGAACTATAATATTGTATAAATCTAAATTCTGTGTCTTATAGCGTATGAATTACAATTTCATTCACTCAAATATTGTTTTTTGCAGGAAAAGTGGATTACAGCAAAGTTACCTTCGCAGAACGTTTATATCTAGATATATTGGTCACTAATAAAGGACTTGAAAACCCTGTAAATCAGATAGCGGGATTTACAGTAATTATTGACGTAAAAGGATTCAACATACAGTCGTTTCTAGCACACACGCCTTTTTGGTGTAAGATGTTTGTGGACGCATCCATGGTAAAAATATATATTTCAACTGTAATATCTACTATTAATTAATATAAGCGTATTTATATGTGTGTCCTCGTGCGTGCGTGTACGTGCATGTGGGTGTGTACGCGCCTACAACTTCATTAAAATCCATGTTAGGTCATATTACTGATTCTCTGTCCCTCCCAAAGGCACTCAAGGGATAAAAATACTGAATGGCCTTACCACCTCTATAGTAATACTGGTGGGGAATACTTCGAATGACTCCTAAGCTCCATCACCGGCCACGAACAACCCTCCCCGTAAGAAGTACGTCCAGTCATTGATGGGAGGTGCCAGGTCCCTCACTTTTATTATACCCACTGGGTTGGTGAGATCCAACCACCATGCCGGAAATATTTAATCCCGATGAAAAGGTGCCTCTAAAGTCTTTCCACCTAAAGTCCAAAATCCACTTAAGTTATTTATAACATTAATAATAATTATAATTTATATAATTTATAACATTAACTTAAATAAATTCATTTCGCCATAAGATACGTGATAGCAAAAAGAAATCTTTTTGATCTTCCTGTTCTTATAGCTAATCAAACAAAGAAAGTTACAGTTTTAAAAGCTCTGACAATATAAATATTGTGACCGAAAGGGCGCCGAAATTTTAATTATGTCAGGGTAGACTTTTAAAATCATTAAACCATACCAATTTAGTTAAAAATACATTTAATGACATTAAAGGACATGATTTACAAGGGGACAAAACTATTTAGGACAACAACATTCAACAAATATGCATTAAAATAATACTCAGGGGCTCTATCATGCTTTACGTTCGCTTCCAAGACATGGATTGATTGTTCATGGCAACGGCCGATAGAGGGCCGAGGAAAACAGTTACGGTTACAGTATACGTTTGTAGTTGTTAGCCTGAGCTTTTAATTTAAGCACTTCATTTATTTATTTTTATTACGTTTAATCCTAATTGTCATACTGCGTACTGTGTTGTTTGTTGTTTTGTTAGGAGAAGGCTGATTCTCCATGAAGAGTAAAGTAAAAGAGATCACTTTATAGGAGCTCTCTTTTGTATGGCTAATAAATTAAATAAAAAGGTATAGTTTTAAGGATTAGAAAAACATAGTTTTTACTTATAGTTTCGGACATCACATCTCCTCAGGACATATTTTAAGATATAGATTTTATTGGCATTTGTCAATTTGTTTTGTTAGGAGAATACTATTTCTCCATGGGTAATAAAGTAAAACAGATCGTTTTGTAGGAGCTCTCTTTTGTGTGGCTAATAAATTAAATAAAAAAGCATAGTTTTAAGTAGTAGAAACAACAATATTTTTACTTATAGTTTCGGATATCACATCTCCTCAGGACATATTTTAAGATATAGATTTTATTGGCATTTGTCAATTTGTTTTGTTAGGAGAATACTATTTCTCCATGGGTAATAAAGTAAAACAGATCGTTTTGTAGGAGCTCTCTTTTGTGTGGCTAATAAATTAAATAAAAAAGCATAGTTTTAAGTATTAGAAACAACAATATTTTTACTTATAGTTTCGGATATCACATCTTCTAGGGACATATTTTAAGATATACATTTTATTGGCATTTGTCAATTTGTTTTGTTAGGAGAATGCTATTTCTCCATGGGTAGTAAAGTAAAACAGATCGTTTTTGTAGGAGCTCCCTTTTGTGTGGCTAATAAATTAAATAAAAAAGCATAGTTTTAAGGATTAGAAACAACATAATTCTTACTTTAGCTTCAGATATCACATCTTCTCATGACACATTTTAAGATATAGATTTTATTGGCATTTGTCAATTTATTTACTTATTTTTCAGATATACACAAGATAAATTTAATTTATAACTCCTATCCTGTTATTTTTAGAATGCATTTCCTGGTAGAATCAAAGCTGTCCACGTTGTAAATTCTCCATCTATATTTTGGGCTGTGTTCAAACTCATGCATCCATTCTTGCCGAAAAAGATACAAGATCGAGTAAGTTATTAAATTATTTTGAAGGAAAAAAATAGATAATTGTTGGATTTAAAAAATAATAGTTATTTCAAGAATAGCAAATAATACAAAAAGAAATTTTAAATAGTTGTTACTTCAGCCTTTTTTTAAATTTGAGATGATTTTTGTTTTGTTTTGTTATTTGATAAAAGTGTGAACTTCCAATGAGAAACAAGTTAAAATGTCAAGTGTTTGAGATAGAAAAAGAGAATGTAAGATAGCTAATACCGATTGTAAAGTACCATAGCAGAGTTTCTAATATTCCAAAACAAGTGAACATGCCATATATAAATAAATACATATTCTTTTTATCAGTGGTCTAATTTAAAAAATCTATTAAAAATATTTTTCATTTTATTATATTTTATTTTTTTAACCACATTTACTAGTTATACTATGTTTATTAGTTACAATTGTTCTTATCACAAATTATAATAATCGGTTTTTAGCAAATTCTGTAAAATATCTCAAATTTAATTGATATTAATTTATTAATCAAGAAATAACTTCTGGAAGCATCAAATTATTATATTGTTCTCGAGATTTTAATATTTCAGAACCATAGAATGTCTAAAAAGGAAGTAAAAGTCCATCAAAAAAAACATATAAAAACTCTGGTTGAGGTTTTTAAATCTTTAATTTATATGATTCCAGAAGAGACAGCAAAAATTTCTACTTGACTTTAAACACCTGTTGCTGGTTAACAACATGGTTAGAATCATATTATAACAAATACACTACAATTAATATAATTTTCAGTTATAATAAATATCAATATGAAAAATATACATTTATACAAAAAAAAACACCTTTGATTGAATTGATTGATTTCAAACGCCAAATTTCTCCCCCTGTTTTTTTCCAATAGATCGAAAATAGGGCTCTACGCAAACCATAGATGGCAGTACTATCTCATGGTTAAGGATATTGAATCAGTTGCTTCTTTTCTTTTTTTCTAATTATGTAACAAGCAATTGTTAAAGACAATCAGATCCTTTCAATACTTTCATTCAGATAGTTATCTTGTTACTAAGCAGCTCTTGAGTCGTATGTAATGTACCATTTTGGAGCTTTTTTTCCAGCATTATAATATTTATATAGGCTGGCATACTATCTGTATATTAAGACATAGCTGATGAAAAAAAGCATTTATTTACTCTTCAGGCCTTTTAAGTAGCCTACGAAAGTTGTTAATTTGGCTCCTGAAAAATGCTGAATCTTTCTTGTTAACTTTAAATGTTTTTTCCTCGTCTAATGATATTTCTGATAGGGCAAATACTGCTGTTTTCATCACTTTTCTAAAAAAAATTTATGACTCATTAACTTGATATATATTACCATTTCTCTACGGTTTAACTCGTCATATTTAAATCCCTCTGTATGCATGTATGTATATATATAAATATATATATACACACACACACACACACACACACACACATATATATATATATATATATATATATATATATATATATATATATATATATATATATATATATATATATATATATATATATATATACACTGAAGTGACAAAAGTCATGGGATAGCAATATGCAAATATACAGATGGCAGTAGTATCGCAGCGAAAAAGTGTAAATGCGCAGTTCGTTTTCCAGAGCTTTCATTTGTGTTCAAGTTATTCATGTGAACAGGTTTCTCGTGATTTATGGCGGCACGACGAGAATTAACAGACTTTGAACGTGGAATGTTAGTTGGAGCTAGACGCATGGGTCATTCCATTGCGGATATCGTTAGAGTATTCACCATTCCGAGATCCACAGTATCAAGAGTGTGCCGAGAGTATGAAATTTCAGGCATCACATCCCATCATGGACAGCGCAGTGGGCGACCACCTGCACTTAACGACCGAGACCACCGACGTCTGTGTAGAATGGTCAATGTTAATAGACACGCAACACTTCGTCAAATAACTGCAGGAACCAATGTGGGACGTACGAGGAACGTGTCCGATAGGACTGTGCGGCGAAATTTGTCTTCCTTGGGCTATGACAGCAGAAGACCGACTCGAGTGCCTTTACTAACAGCACAACATCGCCTGCAGCGACTCTTCTGGGCTCGTGAGCATATCGACTGGTCCCTAGACCAGTGGAAAACCGTGGCATGGTCAGATGAGTCACGATTTCAGTTGTTACGAGCTGATGGTAGATTTCGAGTGTGGCGCAGACCCCACGAAGTCATGGACCCAAACTCTCAGCAAGGCACTGTTCAAGCTGGTGGTGGCTGCATAATGGTGTGGGCTGTTTTTACATGGCATGGACTCGGTCCTCTGGTGCAACTGAACCGATCATTGACTGGAAATGGTTATGTTCAGCTGCTTGCAGATCACTTGCAGCCATTCATGGACTTCACGTACCCACACAACGATGGGATTTTTATGGATGACAATGCGCCATGTCATCGGGCCGGAACTGTTCGCGATTGGTTTGAAGAACATTCCGGACAATTCCAGTGCATGATCTGGCCACCTAGATCGCCCGATATGAATCCCATAGAGCATTTATGGGGCATCATCGAAAGGTCCTTTCGTGCCCAAACTCCTGCACCATCCACACTTTCACAATTATTTACGTCTATACGGACAGCATGGCTCAATATTCCTGCAGAGGACTTCCAACGACTTGTGGACTCCATGACACGTCGAGTTGTTGCACTTCGCCAGGCAAAAGGAGGACCGACACGATATTAACAGTCATCCCATGACTTTTGTCATTTCAGTGTATATTCGTAAATAAAATGGAATTAACTCTATAGATGCAGAAACACTTCAAATGGCTGTTTAAAGAAAATGCAGAATGCACCCAAGATACCTGGATATCGATGAAAAGACTCCTTTTTTCATTAAATGTGATGCGAGAGCTTTGTTAACTACATAAGTTCACAAAGATAGGTAATATATATGTTATATTCACACTTTTACTTCATAACCATCAGTGATGTAGGGTTCTCCTTATATCGGCTAATTCAGAACACAAAAAAGTCATTGCGGTTACTTAGAAGAAAGGAGATAGCGAATTTTTCTTATTTTCGGAATTCTGATGTTCAAATAGTCCGTAATATATCATTCCAGCGATTCGGAGGATAGGATTAATTTAAAAATCCTTTCACTCAACATACTTAAATATTGGTATATTGCCCTGCATGTAAAACCGAATCATTTGGCAGATAATACCTAGACTTTAAAACCGTATCATTTGACCCATCATACTTAAAGCAATAAATTTTCTTAATATCTAACTCAAATTTCAAGCCTATTTATTTTTACGCTCTTTTGTATATAAAACATGTAGAGAGAAAGCAATTTCTCAAATTTTTACCAAGTATTATATATTACAGAAAATTGTAGGATAGTAAAAACTATTCATAATATGTTGAATATTGATATATAATATGGTATCCCTCTATACTGTACAATATCTTGGAACATGCTGTGCTAAGTGGATTAAGGCCTATAACCTGTAACTATGAATTACAACTGAAATAATTAATTTTTTTTCCAGATATTTATGCACTCAAATGACGACTGGAAGAGTTTACATTCCTCTATACCACCCGAAGTTCTTCCTGAAGAATATGGCGGAAAATTGAAGTTTGATTCGTACATTAATATTCTGGGAAATATTAAAGCACTAGATGAAAATTTTCGTAAACTAATGAGATTTGGTAATATTAAAACTAAAGAAAGCCGACGACACTTTAGACCAATTCATCTCAAAAAGTAAAATTTTCTATGTAAGAAAATCGGCATTTAAAAACATGCTGGGGTATGAATATTTCTTTTTCTGGACTATTTGCTAGTTCTTTTCTACACATTTATATTTAATCTCATTTGACAAAAGTTTACAGTTGTGTTTACTAATAAAAAAGACTTTTATATAAAATGTTTATTGTGAATTATTTTCATACATATTATTTTATAGAAGAATTAAACTGACAGACTTGTGATTTTCTTATAAATTTCCGGAAATTATGCAGGAAACTATCTTATTTATAAAAACTACAATCAACTATAGTCAAAATTTTTCAAAGTAAAACGAGTAACGAGCTTTCACAATCTTTGTTGACAAATGTCCCCACTCATAGCAGCTTTCGAGGGGGGGGCAGCAAAATAAACTATTTTAACCAGTGGGAGTGGTCACCTCAAAACTTTTACGTAATAAAGAAGTTAGCCCGAAAATTATCTTCATAGCACTGGTACAAAATAATTTCCAAATATTAAACTTTGAATTTAATTTAGCACTTTTATTGAATCTATCGTAACAATTTTATTGAATCTTGGTGACTTATTTGGCGACTTATCTCTTGGCGTGCTGTTAATAGAATTCGAAAATCCAATTTGTGTTTTAATGCTTTTTTCCATCCGAATGAAACAAAAATCTGATCCCAAAAACACACGTAGTGACAAAATCCAATACCGAATTTGACCGATTTAAGTCAATGAGTTTTGGTATATTAAAGTTATAGCATTTATTTATTTCTGAAAGTTCAAACGCACAGGGGTCAACAAATTGTTGGGTTTGGCTCAAGAGGGGCAAATGCATATTATCTTGATATATATCACTTTCACTCATACAAAATATAGAGAAAGGATTGTAGCCGTCAAAAAATTCAAACTCGAGATTTTTTCAAATTTCCATGCTTGACCTCCTTGATCTAAAAAACACATTTCTGGAAATTGTTTGTTAGTGAAAAAGAAATTCACAAATGCGTTCAGTTTTACGGTTGAAGTTTGTTATATAATCATTAATCAAAATTTGTAGATTTCTATCAAATTTTGAATAAAATCTGTTCAGAGGAAGTCCATTTGCCAGGCTTTCGCATATAAATCAACACTATAATTGTTAAAAGAAACGAGCTAGATAGATAATATTCGGTACGTAGATTTAACATCTATAGAGTAGAAACTCGTGGAATTTTGAGCTAAATCCAGCAAGATGACCGTTTGTCTGTCTGTGCTTTCAGAAGCTGGTAAATATTATAACTAAAAGAAATCAATGACTTAAATGGATTAAAGTTAGCATGGGATTTTGTTATTAATATTGTATTTCGGTGTCAAATTTTAATTGTTATCGTAAGGAGAAAAAGGCATTTAAAAATTCTTATCTCAATTATTAGTAACTGCACACCAAATATTAATTTTTAAAAACTTAACATTGATGACATGATAGGTTCTGTAAAAAGTTTAAATTCACGCCAAAGGTGATATTTTATAACTATTGTTGTTCATCGAACTCATCCGAAACATTCTTTGGCATAATACTTCATTAAAAGGTACACGGTAAAGTTTTGCGGTTATTTTTTAACCTGCTGTTTTTTAAATTTTAATAAAGTGAAGTTTTCAATGTGTCATTGTTCAGTTTTCAATTATGTAAAGATTAAACCGTTAAACATTTTGCAAAATTTTTGAAATAATATTAAATTTTCGATTATTTAAACTTTTTAAAATTAAGTAAAAGATATTGACCTTTAAATTTTAATTAGAAATTCTGAAATGTTCATTCAGTAATTGAAATGCAAAATCTTTTAACACAAATCTAAATTTGAGCAGATAAATAATTATTCAATTTTATGATATTAACAAATAAATTCTCTAATTTATAGAGAAAAAAATTTATCAAAATGCAATAACAAAAAACATTTGCAAAATATCTCTCTTCCTCTCTTTTTTTAAGGACTTGTTTTTTTTTTTTTTTTTTTTTTTTTTTTTTTGTGCTGTCATTTTTGCTCTTTAACGAATTCTGAAAAAAATTGTTATTCTTTCGTTACTTCGTTTCAAATGAATTATAACATATTCTGCCATCTCTCGGATAAAGTAGGAAACTAAAATTAAAACAGTTAATGAAAAATCAGACTTGTATAAAATGCTTCAACTTTTTGTAAGTTTTTGAAGAAAAAAATATAATTTATTAAAAATGTGAAAAAAAAACTTTAATCAGGTAAATTGTATATTAAATATGAACACAAAAGAACAGATTTAACTTTTTTTTATCACGGATAGGACCATTCAGTAGTTACAAAAAATGGGCATTTAACTTTCTAAATGCTCAAAAGTTTCTTTGAAAACTTTCTGAATTTTATATTTGTTTTCGAGAAACATTCTAGATTGCTGTAGATCAAAGAAACAATAACAGCATATATAAAAGGTGAAAACAGCTTAATAAAATAAAATGTTCTAGAAATCTTGTATATCCCGGTGAATTAGATAATCTAAAGAACAATTATAATATACATAAAAGGTGAAAACAGCTTAATAAAATAAAATGTTCAAGAAATCTTGAATATCCCGGTGAATTAGATAGTCTAAAGCAGTGATGGGGAAACTACGGCCCGCGGGCCAAATCCGGCCCGCGGAAAGGTTTAATCCGGCCCGTTTAAAAGAGTGCCGTCATGAGAATGTTTGAACGCATTCTTACTTCGTAATGTGAGGACCCGCTGAAAAACTACCTGCGGCGATATTCAAAACACAATAGTATTCTGGACAAATCCATCCGACCCAAACAGCTGACTCCTCTTCGCTCGAAACTTCCAGACACTCTCGCATTTTCGATTCATTGTTCTGTTTCTCCGAAAGAACCGCAAAACTCCAATTCCCGAACAATCCTTGCAGGTAGGTATAAATACAAGTGAATTTTCTTCTTGATAAAGACATTTATAATCAATTTGACGTCTTAGAAAACGAAACGTGGCTTTCTGATTTCGCTTTTTTCACAGACCTCCTCTTACACATGAATCAACTTAATCTCAAATTGTAAGGGAAAAATCAGTTTCTTCACGATATTTGACAATACCAGAAGAGTTTCAAATTACAGTTATTATTATTTGCTAATCAGATCTCTAAATCTGATTTTTCTCATTTTCCAAGAATACAATCTTTAAAATTCACTGTATCAAACAATAAGATCAAAAAATACGAAATTAATTTGAGAAAACTATCTTCAGAATTTGAAAGGAGATTTTAGGACTTTAGAAAAATGGAACCAGAGTTTAGTATTTTTGCGACCCCATTCAATGTTAATTATGAAGAAGTTGATGCAAAATTTCAACTTGAGTTAATAGAACTGAACTGTAATACTCTCCTAAAACAAACTTTTTATACAGTACCATTACTAGAATTTTATAAAAATTTAATTTCAGATAATTTCCCAAATCTAATTACTCATGCAATGAAGATAAGGACAATGTTCGGCTCATCTTATATATGCGAACAAATCTTTTCAACAATGAAGCTTAGGAAAACTTCTTTAAGAAACAGAATTACAGATGAGCACCTTTCATCAGTTTTAAGAATTTCTGCTTCTCAAATGGAACCGGACTGTGATGAAATTTTGATAAAACAGTCTCAATTTCATTTTTCTCATGCACCATCAACCAGTAATGACACCAGAAAATAAAGTGATAATACTTCACATAAAGAACTGCATTAAATTCATTTTATATTTTGTGCTTATAATTTTCTTACCTTTTGCTTTTTTTACTATTAAAATAATAAGTGTATGTAATAATATATGTATATGTTTATAGAACACATAAATTTTTTAACGATTAAGCATTATTCTTTGGCCCGCTACGATCGTCTAGTTATTACAAATGGCCCGTCTTAAAAAAAGTTTCCCCACCACTGGTCTAAAGACACAGTTTATTGAATTTCAATGAAATCTGATAACATCGAGACATTTCTCGGAAATTTCTTATATTTGCATGATAAAAATTCTTTGGGAGATAAATGTGAGTATCTCTGAAATGGGAGAAGGGAGAAACTATTTAATTATATAAATAATATTATATGAATTCCCTTAAATTAACTGACTTACTGACAGTTTTTAAATTTATTATGTTTAATTCTGTTTTTAAAAACATGAGAGCTGTTTTGCGATAAACGTCATAAATGGTGGCCGTAGTCAAACGACTAAAATTACCGGCACCTGTACCTACTAACTAAGCAGGCATTTTCTCTATAAATACTTTTTTTGACGGGGGAGGCATTAAGTGGGATGGACATTTGCCATAAAGACATATAACATGCATCATTATCATTTACACGGGTGATTTTTCTTGTGAAATAATATCCCAAATTCAATACTTTATCATTAGAATACCCCGGCAGATTTTCAACAAATTACGATCCAAATACTAATTCGAAAATGTATATTAAGAATTATTTTAAAATGGTGTAAAAATCACTTATGCACAGTAGAACTTTTAGAACTGGCTAATTTTCGTAAATTTTTTATTAATTATTCATGAAAAGTTTGTCTAACCTAAATTTTTTATTACTTTTCAAAGTATATTTATGATAGATTTTATAATTGGAGAAATCATTTAGAATACCTAGATACACACATTCTGCTTAGTTTTTAGAAAAGATGTAACAGATCCCTACAAACTTCAGGGAAAAAAATATTTGCAAAAAGTATAGCTGATAGTTTTGTACTTTATACCTATCAGGTCGAAACAACGCACACAAATTAGAAAGATAACATTGCCAAATTTTAAACCTAACGTTAAAAGAACCATTTTTAAATAAATATATGCTATTTAAAAACTGTTCAAATTACTTGTGTTAGTACTCTAATCAAACTGTGTTTCTAAAAAATTAATTTCAGTATTTATTGTAAAATTGTATTGACCCATTGATCTATGTAGGAAATCAATTCTAATTCTGTGAAGTCGGCAAAAAAATGAATTGAGCATATTTATTGAAAAAAACAGATCGCATC
>JAPMOQ010025704.1:0-48802 GCA_026543055.1 Argiope trifasciata
TTTTTTAATAAGACATATTCTTCATCATGGCTTTGAAGAATGTCTTAAGCATTATTTCAAATTAAAAATTTCCCTAATAATAAATCAGAATATGAATAATATTTTCTCTCAACATATCAGACGATTTAAAAGGAATCTTCCAAATTTTAGAAAATTAACTTTGGAATATGAGAATTTATATCTTAGAAAATTTTATTAATTAATAAATTTAAGGTAATTCGGCTTTTAACGGTAGTTAATAATCTGCAATAAAATAAATTTCATACAAATTAAAAATTTCAATATATATTTCTTTGATATAATTTGTTTTGCTATCGCTTAGTTTTTCTTTTTTTTTTTAAATATAATTATTTTTTGTATAATTATTAATAATGTATTTCATTACTGTTCTGGAATTTATGCAGTTTTCACAGTATCAACTTATATCCCTTGAGTTTACCCCCATTTTATTTTTCTTTTCTTTTAAAAAAATTGCCAAACGATTTAAAAGTTTTATTCTTTTCTGTTCTAAGAACGATTATGTTTGAACAGAAAAAATTGCATTAGAAATATTTAAAATGCTCCTAGAACTCAACAAGAAATTGCTAGACGATATAAAAAATTTATTCTTTTGTGTTCTACGAACGATTTTGTTTGAACAAATCAATTTGCATTAGAAATATTAAAAATGCTCCTAGAACCGTAAAATTCAAAAAGAAATTAGCTCATGGATTGCACAGTGTGTTAGGTTTTCAGTAGCTCTTCTGGCTAGAGATCCTTAGAAATATCCATATACTTTATAAAGATAAACATTTTATAGCCGTTAAAATAGCAATAATCCATACTATGAATTGATATAAATATTTGATGTCACTACATTAGAATTTTAGTTGAAATTTAACGCAACTGAAACTTTTGGCAAACTTGCTATTTGTCAAAATCGATTAATAACGAATAAATAAATAGAGGGATTAAAGGCATCAATTGTGGAATTCTTTCACAGTAAATTACTTTTTTGGTTTATTTTTATTTACATGAAGTTTTTTAATTTCTAGCAATTTTAAAAGGTACTACTTTGTAATTACAAACCTACTGTTCATCAAAGATAGTTAGTACCTAGTAAATAAATAGAGAAATTAATGGCATCGGTTGTAAAATTCTTTCAAAAAATATATAATTGTTTGGATTATTTTTGACTAATTGGTTTGGTTTTATATACATGTAAACAAAATTACCATGTCATTTTTAAAAGTCACTCAATAGGTACTCAAAACTGGGGACCTAATAATCGTAGTACTAAAGCACTACTAGAGACTGTCAACACAACTCACTTCAACCCTCATGTTACGGTCATTAATAAATCTGGTGTATTACTCGCATATTAATCTGCGTCATGTTCTCGACGCTTCCCTCATAATAAGTCGGAGAGCGGGCGTCGTAACATAACTCCAACAATCAGTCTTCGTCAAACCACGAACTTTATTCCACGTCTCCAGGCGTGACTTGCATGGATTATTGTGCCCAAAGTCTTGACAGCAAGAGGTTTTGTCATTTAAATTATGTCTTGGCGGTTGATACCTAGCGATGACTGGGTGTCATTATAAATATACTTCGACATATTAAAGCACAGGCTAACTTCCGCTAGATTTCACCCGATAAAGGGGCTGGATGAAAATGTTCGTCAGAGAATTACACGTCTAGAACATTACTTTCGACTGCTTGACTCAGGAAACCAAGTAATACTCAATTAGGGTATCAAAATAGTTACTTCAGTAGTTTCTTAAGTGATAATAATGTGGCTGGTATTTTTAATGTATTTAGGGGTTGGTTTTTGATATAGAATGTCTGCCATTAATGCGTGACTAAATGACATAAGTCATCGAAGGGTTAGTTACCGACATAATACAGTTGAAGTTATTTCCAACAATATTTTTAAACATAATTTATTTAACGTTATGGAAGTCTAAAATGAAAGGTTACCATATTTTACGCAAGATGTAATCATTAAGTTAGATTACATTGGGATTTTGAACCTTTTTAAACATGATAAAATTTATAATACATCTTTCAAAAATATCAATTTTAATAGCTAAATAGTATTAATATTTAAATTTTATCTGTTGGTTACTGTAAAATTTTACGATTTTTTTACTTATTATATAAAAATTAAATATCTAATATGTATGGTTATATAATTCAAATATATTTTGCGTTTAATATTATATTTTAAAATTATTGTAGTTCTATAATTTTAATGTGATCATACCTCATTTCAATAAACGGAAATTTTCAATTACTATAATGTTTATCAGAAGTCTGAAGAATTAGAGGGAAACATTTTACCAACTAAAAGTAAATATCATATATTTACTTTTAGTATAATATAGAAATCAAAATTTTATTTTAGATATTATCAAAAAATAGCATCACGTTTCTAAACGAATTTTCAGATGTTAAAAAATAATATTGCCACAAAATTAAAAATATTCTTATTTGATTATTATGAAGAAAGGCAGAGCATGCTGTTTAATTGACTCAATGATATGAAGTCAATTTAATAGAAATTATGTACCAATATTGTTTTGTGTAGTTAATAACAGTAATAAAATACAGCGTGAATCTCCAGAAGAAGAAATTTTTAAAAAAGTATATTAGTATAAGAACAAATTCAAATTTAAACAGAATATTGCCATTCACTAACTGAAAGCTTATACTTTTCAAATTCCTTGACACTGTGCAAACGGAATAAGAGAAATTAAGATTCATGGAATTTCATATACAGGGTGATTATAAGTAAATATCCTAGATTTGAAGGACTATTAAAAGAAAAGAAAACAAAACATGACCTTGTTCTTAGTCAGAAATTACAAATGACAGCTGAAAGTTTAAATTCGATAATATAGTAAGTTTTCATTGAAAGCCCCCCAAATATAAATGATATCATGATGATATGAATAGCTCAACTCATACTTTTTTAGCCTTTTGATGTGACACTTTGCAAAGGTGGAGATATGCATGTCGAAAATTGTACGTCAGTTAATAGGGATTGAAATAAACATCTGTATATTTGAAGCAGTCCAGTAAAATACCAAATATGACCACGAAAGAAAACTTGTATCCTTTCAATGCTTCACATCAAGCATACAGAAAAAATTTGTGCAATGAATTATCGTTCCGATTCAATAACCGTTGTATTTTTTGAGAGGCTTACATTGAACACTTAAATTATATTTGGATTAATTTTTAAATTGTTATATTTCATTTCAAAGGAATAACACATTTACACTGTTTTTAAAAAGACCTGCAATTTCAGTAATAACCCTGTATTACATTCACCTTCAATTACATACTTGGATAAAAATTCAAAATTAAAAAAATTAAACAAAACTTTTAAAATTTAGATAGTTCTCATGAAACAAAGAATAATGTCGGTGATTGTAAACAAAATTCTTTTTATTTTAAATGTTGGTGAACATTAATTACAATTTTTTGAAAATCATTGATTCTAATCATTAAGATTTGGATTTTATTTTATTCTGATTAGCTATTTCCATTTTTCTTAATTGATTTTTGTCTAGATAAAATAATTTAGCACCGACTGTCATTGTTATAAAATTTTGTATACAAAATTTTCTTGCAATAGTTTAAAATTATAATTCAACTGTAGCTAAATATCTTCATGTATAAAAACTCCATAGTTTTAATATTTCTATCAATTTTTTTATCTTTCCTGCCTGGTAAAATGTGTAAAATAAAATGAAAATACTAAATTTAAGATACATTTCAGGCATTCAGTTGTATAAATATCTTAGATCTGGCTTTTCATTTTATATATAATTTGTCTTCACTACATAGAAAGGGTTTGAAGAAATTCGATACAGCTATATTCAATAATAAACAAATAATTATTTGATATTTAAGATACAGTATTTACCATTTCTCTTAAAAATAAGACATTCATTTGAAGTGGTTGAAATTTTTGGACACGGAATATATTTGCAGTTTCTCACTCGTTGCAATATTTGATTATAAATGTTCTTAAAGAATTAAAAACATTATGCTTAATAAGATTTCTAGAAATAAATCAATTCCTTTTTCTTAATATATTAACACATTGCAGAAAATTTTCAAAAATTTTCAGTCATTCAAAAATGTTTTTAAACACAAACATGCACAAAAATATATTTAACCCAAACACATTTTGCATATCTGATATTATAAATATTCTTCTGGTAAACATCTTACGTTACTTTGTTCAATATTTTAACATACAAAAGAAGTGATTTCTGTTTTGATTCAGAAGTTTGCATGCAAAGCTTAAATCATATCTGTTTTCTGGTGGTAGTATTGAGGGAAAACCTCAATAAGAACAGGAATTTCCTCAGTACCTTGCAGAAATGCTTACCTGCATACAAAGGAGTGCTTTTTCTGCTGACATCAGACCTACCCGCATATGTTTTGAATATTTTCAAAATAAGAAAAAAATACCTTTGCTTTTAAAAAACAGAAGGCTGACGTTTCAACAACTGCAATACAACTGGAGACAAAGGAAAAAATAAATTTCTTAAAAATATTCATAAACCAGCATCATTCCCTTTTTACATCTCAATACATATTGATGGTAATATGAGGTAACATTTCAAGTCTAAAGAGTTATAGCTCTATTTCGGGATATAGGCATAAGAATATATATAAATAAATCTTAGAAGTTGCGTGGCCGAATAGAATAAATTTTTGAAGGTTTCAACTTGCCTTTATTACATCTCTCCATAATTTACGTATAAAGCATAAAAATTAAGAAATATCTCAGTCTACATCGCGACTAAAGAAAATAAGAGCAACGAAGAGATTTTTTCACTTTAATAATTTTTACAATAATACTTTGATAAGGATTAATAAGGGAATTATAGGTATCGCTAATCGAATGTGATAAACATTAAGAATTTCCATTCCTTAACTAGCTGTTTCAATATTTGCTAAATTTTCAGTGAGGGAGTTAAAAATAATTAAATTAAACGTCGAATTAGATCAGAAAATAAGAGACCATTCTAGAATGTTGTTAATACTGGTTGAATTAAGATGAAAAAAATAGGAAATTAATTGAGATTTAAATTAGATTAAAAAGCATATACGCATATTGCAATATTCTAGTACTTTCCAGCATATGCAGTGAAATTTCTGTAACATTAAAACCTTATTTTCAAAATTAATGCTTGAGATGAAATTGATTGCATGCCTATTTCAAACATTTAATAAAGTAAGAAAGTAAATAATCAAAATAGCATACTAAATTTCATCGATACAATCACTCTTCAGAAAGAAATTACGGTTTTCCTAAGCCAAAATTCATTCAGGGATAATGTTTTTTAAAAATTAGTTTGATAGTTGAAAAAAAAATGATTTCAAAATTTCATAAGAAGTAAACAATAGCAATATTTGAGTCATAATCGGTCTAAGCGTAATATTCGTTTCCATTTAAAACAGAATTCTTAAGTTTTAATAAATAAATAAGTGTGTGTGTGTGCATGCGTGCGCGCGCGCGCGCGTGTGTGTGTGTGTGTGTGTGTGTGTGTGTGTGTGTGTGTGTGTGTGATACAATAGATTTCTTTTTTTTTAATGGATATAATAACTTTTATAGAAATATTATTTTCTAAAAATGGTTAAAATACATTATCATTTTTGTGAGCTATTCAAACTGCTTTATTTTATCATTGCATTAACATTCCCTTATTTAACCCATATATGCATAAGATTTACCTGCACATTATTTGTGAACATCATCCTCAAACATTTGATTATTATTTTTTATTTTTTGCTTTTCGCCCTGTTTCCAAGGAATTCCCATGATTTTATGAATTATTTCCCCCATTTATATAACAGAATTCATTCTTATATATCCGGGAAGGGGAAATTAAAAAAAATTAAAACAGGATCTTTTTGATAGAATTCCACAAAATGATAAATTTTTAAATGAGCTTTTATATAATATTAGAAAACACTGTAAGAGGATAAATAAACCATGGTTTGAATCTCATCTAAAGGTTGTCAACACAACTCATTTCATTCCGCAAGTAAAGATCATTAATAAACCTGGTTCAATGCTTGTAAATTAATCTGCTTCTATTCTTAACTCTTCAGTTATAATAAATCGAGTGAATGCTCAACGTTGTTCTAATAACCCTTCTCCTTCAAATTGACAATTCCATTCTATACATTCAATTTTCACGTATAAATTATCATATAACAAATATTTATGATGAGTGATTTTGTCGTTTCATTTTCACCTTTAAAGCCAAATTCTGTTCATGACTTGAAGTCATTATATAAATATATTTGACATGTTAAGGAACGGACTGACTTTTCCTAGATTTCACCTAGTAATAATGGTAAAGGACGTAAAGACACTACATAGTTTTCAATTATTCAATACGAATTCTTGATCTTTTACGTATAGTAAACGAACTAAGTAAGGATCAGTCAGGATATAAATAGCAACAAAAGGAAAATTAGGTTTTTGTTAATTTTAACATATTACAATGTGAAGATAAAATTTAAACATGATTAAGTGCCATCAGTCAATCATACGCTTGGTCAAGAACACGATCTTTTCACCATATTAACATATCCCCAGTACTTTGGATATTACATTTTGAATATACTTTTTTATGACAGATATCGAAGATTTAAAATGTTTTATTTCTAGATGTTTGAAGTTAATTTATTTTTAAAATAAAAAAAAAAACAATTTAATAATATTTTTTTCTTATCCCATTTGCTTTGCAGAAGAATGTTTAAATGTATATTCAACATCTTTCAACACCAAAATCTTTCATAAAACAATTAAAATAAAGCTGAAAATTGATCACTCAATACTCTTATCCGCATTCGATTTTATATTACAAACTGAAGGTAAAATACCATTTTATGCTTGATAGTATTTCTTTCTTGGTTTGGGCAACTTTAAACTCGTATCCACTTTTTTCAAATTACAAAATGAGGTAGGCAGAGTAGGAGAATGTTATAGTTTTTCGAAATTTCCTACTTGAAATATAAAATGATTTATCAATATCTTAAGGAACGTCTATTAATACAAATTAGGGACAAAATTTTAAAGTTTCTTTTAATAAAAAAAGATATAAAATATACTTATCAAATTTTTTGTTGCCAGCTGATAGCATTATATCATAAGTAGATATATCAGTCAAAAATTATAGGGTTCCTTTAGTATCACTAAAACTATATATACTATTTAATTTAAGGAACAGGAAATGAACACTATTTAATATAAGTTTTTATCCTTTCTTTCGAAATGCCATCCATATATTTGGGAACAAAATATATAAGAAGTATATTCTTTTTTATTCTTTATTAATAATTCTTTATTATTAAGAATTTATATTCTTTATCATATCCATAAATGTAAATAAAATAGGCACATTGGAAATTATGAAAAAAACTTCATTAAAAATATATATGTTATTTGATTAAAACCTCATGAAAGTCAAATATCTTTTTTGAAAACAGTATTTTGCTTTAGAATCAGAGATAAATATAAACCTTCAATAAACACATATCTTTTGCCATCCCCATGAAGAAATTCTTATTCCAACATAAAGGACAGAGTATTTGTGGAGGTTTTATCATCTCACAAATGTTTTAATTAAGTCCAAAACATGAAAAAAATATTTATATTGTCTCTAAAAGACATAGATAACTGTCATTTCATCCTTAATACTATTCAAAACGAGATTATAATGAAATTTCATAAAAGAATGGAAATATAAGCAATATATTTTCCCAAGAATACTCTGTAAGAAAAATATTCATTACCAAGGTTCAGAAACCCAAGAAAATATGATTCCATTCATGAGCAGAATGATATATGAAGCTCTAGAGCTGGTATCACTAACCGATTGTATTTTTTACGATATTAAAATTGCTTTATTTATTTTTACTTGTTATATTCAAAGAATTTTAAGACCCTGAATTGAGTTTCATGAACATACCACACATGTCAGTAAAAATGAAAAAAAAAATTAATATTCAAGAAAATTAAAATTTTAGGTTCTAATTTATCGGAAAAAATACTTGTATTTAATTGTAAGTTATTACAGGCACAATCGAAGTTGAAAGTGAACTAATACTAATAAATAATTTAGGAAATTTCGGCAATATCTAATACTTGAATACTCTATGATAGAATTGTACTTGCTATAAAGAATATGTTTCAGTTATAATTAACTTTTTTTCAAATATGCTTAAATATTTATGCAAAATAATTTTTCAGCCTGCTTCATCCGAAAGCTAAGAATAAAAATTCTGAAAATATTAATAGCTCACAGCCTGATAGTTTACAATATTATTTATGTAATACCCAAATTAAAATGGCGACAGTAATCCTGACACACACACATACTCTTTCATTGAAATTTTGAGTATTTTTATTGTTATAAATGCACAATATTCAAAATTATTTTCCAGTTTTTGTTCTTCGAATGAGAGCATCTTAGTATCTTCCTATAATTTTTCTTATTTTATGGAAGCATTTGCTGTAATATTTAGGCTTTATCTGGGGCCAATATTATTGAATGTTCCATTTTTAATGCATATAAATTTTGAACGAACTTTGCATTAAAAATCAATTTAAATTAACTTTGCGATATCCAATTAAGTGAAACAAAAGCAAATGTTAAGGATTACTACTAAGACTGTAAAACTTTTTAACAACAGAGTTGAACAATTAGATTGTAATATATCACAATAAAGATTACAATTATTTAGTATATTACTACAACCTCACTGAATAATGCAGAAAAAAAATTCAAATATTGAAGGTAAGAAACCTACAGAATATTAAGAAACTTAATGTTACGTAAAAATTTAACCTCTCTTTTTATAAAATTCAAAATAAATGGGGATTCAATTTTCAAAATAACAGCACCATCTTTCAGATTTAATTCTGATTCCTCTCTACATAAGATACTGAGTTTCAAATAACATTTTGAAAGAAAAATAACATGTTCCAAAATCATTACAATTAGTACTGAACATATGCTATTTTCAAGACACTAAATAACTCAGCCTTACGAAATTTCAAAATTTTTTCCATGTTTCTATTATAAGTTAGAATATAAATAATGCACTGCGCATGCATGATAAAAAAATCCCTAAAATTTAAGCCCTTTAGAGGTTTTGAGAATTAAGTTAGAAATTTCTGAACTTTCTTTATTCTTTTGTGTTTGTTTTCAATAAATGTTTAGTTTTTTATGCATAAAACACTAAAGGAATAAATATTTTTCCTTTGAAGCAATAGACAGACTAACTTTGCATGTGCAAATAATTACTTATGTTTTCAAAGACCTTGCCTCATTGCCGTAGGAATTGAATCAGCAGCCTTCCCCCATCGTCGCAAGAAAAGGAGTAAATACATAAGAAGTACTAAAAATAGATATAATTAATAAAAAAATTAATCATTTGTTTAATTATCAGAAAAATTACCAAAAATATTCTTGGTACCTTTATACATATATATGCAAAATTTGAATGAAAGCTAGCCCGTAGATTGTTAGTCTAGGAATCATACACAAGCTAAATATTGCATTTTATATACATAAAGATGTATTAAATATACATAAAATATACATAAAGATAGATTAAAATGAATTTCAAGAAAATATCTAGTAGAAAATATCTTTCAAGAATAAATATTTTATATGTAGCAAAAAATTAAGTAATTATAAATATATGTAAAATTTTGTTTTTTGTTTTTTAATTGGTACATTTTTTCATTCAACTCTCTTCATTTTAAATATTTTTGTTCATAAATCGATTTAATAAATTCTGAGTTCTTTATTATAATGTTACATTATATATTGGAATAATAATAAAATAAAACTTCAGACTTGCAAACATATCTAATCATTTTTTAGAAATATTCACACCATTTTATATAATAAAAGAATTATGATTTTTTAAAAATTTCATGTATTTTACTTTTTTATACTCTTTTCTAATTTTATCGATTCCAATAACTACATCAATGTGTTAGATTTAGTTATAGGAATACTCCCTTTGCACTAAAGAGTTACCATTTCTAAACTAATTTTCTATGTAGTTTTAATTTCACAAACAATATATTCTAGTTCTGTTCATTTTAAAGAACAATTCAACTTATGTCAGGCTATTTTAGAGCTTAGTTTTCTTTTATAATCATACAGATGCATTAAAAATGAGGTAGTAAGAAATCCTCGCCAATAAAGACACTGTTAAGAGTTAATGGCAGTGTAGCAGACTACCGATTAGTCAAAAAAATTCATGCATATTAGAATATGAAATTGAGATATCTGTAACTTTTTTCAATCAATTATTAATATTAGAAAACGGGTAATTTGAATTTGTTTACAAATAAAAATAATAGAAATTATTTGCAGTTTATATATGAAAGTGGTATTAAATGTAAAAAATTATTTTTTAATAATCGTAATTTATTTTAATGGGAGCTTCAAAATGCGATACAATTTATTTCTCTTTTTAAATGAAATCTTAATAGAATACAGAATTAATATATCTCTAAAACTTTGTCTCATCAATAATTAACAGCAGAAAACGAGTAATTTGATTATTTTTCTAAATATTTACCAAAAGTGAAAATTACCAAGTTTTTTGCAGTTTATATATGCAACTAGTGCTTTGTATATTGCAATAGTGTTATTGACCTTTGAAACAAAATGTAATTTTCAATCCATCATTGTGAGCAATTTTTAATTTTTTTAATAAAAATTTCAAATGATTTATTTCTGTTTTTAAATAAAGAAAAGTAATTTAAAGCTTAAGACTTTGTTCCCATTATGCAATACTGGTCTTAAACGGAAAGCTTTGGACTAGTTACTAACATTCCCCTTGCAAATGCTAACTCCCTTTTACATACATGACTAATATACTCAGGATATGGTAGCTTTGTCGGATACGGCTCATACGCGGATCACTGTAATGGGACTTAGACTCGGCCAATGGTTGGAAAGGATATCGTTATCTCACTACGCTGCAATCAAACATTGTAAATAATGGATGATGCAAATCAAATGCGAGGTTAGTTGTACAATACTGCATATACTGCATGAATCTAAATAGTTGTAAATAGAATATTGTATTGCATCTCATAGTATATAGCACAATATAGACATATAATTTTATATACGTTTTACACAATCAATTTAGTTATTAATAATCGTTCATAGTATCCAACGAATGACATTCATTAATTTGTATTGTTTTCATTCAAATCTTGATCGAAAGCTTTTAAAATAGTTACACTAAAAAATGTCGCCTGAAATTGGCAACCTTTATTTAATCAGAACGATGAGTCGTAACAAAAGATATTTCTATTTTTCCAAAAGGCAGAATCTTAAAAAAATTCTCATTATTTTTTTCAGTATGCAAAAGCTTTTAACTTTCAGTTTTTTCAGAATAATATTTCTTAGCATTAATTACACTATCATTTTTGTATTGGTTTGTAAAGAAACAGAATTATGAGAAAACAAACTTACCACAATTCTATTTTGAAATGTGTGATTATGCACAGTGGCGCAGTTATTTTTCAATGAAATGATTTATTATTAATCACTAATTATTTCAATGCACCTACAGCATTTTATTAGTATTGTATTTTATTAAAACTACAACTAAAGTTTCTTATAAGAGGAATACTAAAAGCCGAAAAAAAGTTGCTATAAAAATGCATTTAATTTTTGAGATAAAGCTGAATTCTAGAACGCTAAATCATACAGAGAATATTATTATATTTTTCACAATGGTGTTCTATATGAATTTTACATCATATTGTACTGAAACCGTAGTAAGTATACCACATTTAACACGATTTAAATCATAATAGGAATGCGCCACTTTTTTATTAGATTTTAATTAATATATAAGCACAATTATTTTTTCTCAATTTCTGAAAATATTATGAAATAAAGATAATTTTAAACTCTTCTTTAAATTAAAAAAGATATATATGTTCAGTAAAAAAAATAACTGACCATGTATATATCTGAAATTATGCAAATGTAATTTTAAATTCATTTACAATACTTCATTGTTTAAATTAAATTTAATATGTTTTCTTTCTTTCTATAATCAATTATTAAATAAAAATGAATCCACAATCTATAATCCTATATTAAATACCAATTCTTTACGTTGTTTCTTTAACAAATCTCTTGGAATCCATAAAAAATATTTATGATAGTACGGTAATATATCTTTTATATAAATGGGTATACCATTCCTTTCTTATTCTTTCATCCGCACACGTCAATTCAGATAATAGCTTATTCTTAGATCTCACATTATATGATCCATAGACTTATAATTTAATAATATTTTAATGGTGAATTAAATAAAATATATTCATGAACAAATAATTAAAGAACAGCTCAAAATATGGACTGGTATAATCTTAGATGATGCAGACGAATATGTGATCCTGAGGCCATATATATTTAATCAAATTGGGAAAATCATGTACGCGAAACAAAGGACACATGTAAGGTTGCTGAAATATTATACCATTATTGCTAAAGGCTACTGAAATATTATATCATTAGTGTTCCATATGTAAAGCTACTTATATGTTATATCATTGGTGTTCCATTTTGACATTTAAAAAGAACTTTACGTACTAAAATATGGATATCAAATTTTTGCATAGTTTTAATTAAGTTAAACAAAACCAATACTCCCAGCTAAGAAGATGCGTAGCAAAAACTTTAAATAAGTATTACCCTTTTAAGAAAATTTGAATCTAATATCTCAATTTTTCACGATTACAAAATTTTAGTCATTTTACCAAATACAATCAATCACTTTAAATTTATAATTAAGCCAGAAATACCGAACATTAAATAACGATTCAGTTTGATTTCAGTGCCTCCTTTGGATGTCAAAATGGACAAAAACTTTAAGGAACCATTAGTAGCTGGAGATCGAGTCACATTCGTATGTCAAAGCTTCGGTTCACATCCAAGAGCGCATATACGATGGTGCTTAGACGGGCAAACTCTGCCTTCAAAGGATGTTGTAACAGATAATGGCAACATTACAACAAGTTACTATCAAAGATTTATAAACTCACGTGATGATGGTAAAGACATTGAATGCATAGCAACCAATTCCAATATTCCGAATTTTATTTTGAAGCAAACGTATACCATGGTTGTTCATTGTAAGTAAACAATTTTATTAATAATATTTTTATAATTTAATTAATTAATTTTTATAATTTAATTGAGTATAATTTTTAATAATATAGCTAAGTTTAATTTTTTATACTTTAATTCAGTGTAAATTTTTAATGTTTTTGAATATATTTTACTTCTCAAGATATTTCTGATTGATATCTCAGATATGATAACTATACACTAAAGAGGCAAATAAAAAAATCAAGAAAATAGCATCTATACTTCCAGCTTTAATCAAATTGCTAATTTCTTGAGATTTAGATGTGGATATGTAATTTTTGTTAAAAAATACTTTAAATGCATATTTAGTATTAGTCAATAAGTGGTCCGACGAAATCCAAAGTTTTAAATATTCGCCCATTTCTGCTAATCTTAAACGTTCAGAAATTGCTCAGTCTGTATTTATCAAAATCTTTACACTTTCTTTGTAAATCAAATATTTTATTAAAATAATAGAACGAAGAATAGTATTTATTATCTAACATATTAAAGAGAAGGCATCCCATTTATGCGTTAGCAAAATTAATCGAATGTTTGAATATTACTAGTTTTGTTATTACTATATTAGTTTCAATGTTACTACTTCATATATACACATACATACACTCACACACATACACAGACAAACACACTCACACATATTCAGATACTCAGGCACACATACACGCGCACACACTCAAAAATATAGTATATATGAGTATACGTATGTATATAGAATTTATGAAATTTAAGACATCACCGTCTAAATATGTTCAAGAATGAAAGATTCTACGTCTCTCTTCAAAATTACATATAAAATCAAGTTCAGCTCAAGGTTGTTTGAAATAATGTGTATCCAAGAGCTGAGAATTGCAGCTGAATCTTTCCTTAATTAAGTATATTAATTTATATGTGGTAAATGCTTTCTAATCATTGAAGAAGCATTCTTTTGAGGACACATACGGTTTAATATGTAATCAAATAATAAATTCTAAAGAATATTTGTATAACGTGACTTTAAAAACAGATCTTCCATTATTAATTTTTAATAAGGTCTGTATCAATTTTAATTTCGAAAAGCTATTTAATTATTTTTAATTGACATTTTTGCATATCTTTTTAAAAATTTTCCAAATTGAGTTTTGGTAGAAATCACGTTAGTTAAAAAAAAACATTATTTTTAAATGTACATAATTATTACTATTTTTAAACACATCTTAGTAATAGTTTCCCTGAAATATAGGCGTTTTAAATAGATTGTTGTATTAAATATACAGCGTGGTTATACGAAGTGATAGACCTATATGTGCTTACTTTCCTACTGATTTGCTAAGGACTACAGTTCAGAATGCAATAATGCGATTTAATTTACTTTCAAAAAATGATGGACTCCACATTAAACATGCTTTGCAACACATTTCAGAAACGTTTCACACATTTTAAATTGATGTCTGAAGGTCCAAATTTGCTTAATAATACTGCATTCAGCCACATTTCTTCCCTGGTTTTGAGGTTTTAAACTTTTTTTGGCTGTAAAGAATTTCCCATGACTTGTTTTAAACTGTCACCGAGTTTGATAGCATTTAGTTCAGTATTTTTTCTCTTCTCATTTTTTTCATAATTTAAACAAAATTCATTGAATTTTAACTTCCAAACTTATGCTATTCTCCTTGATATAATCTTTGTTCCTAAATTGTATAATGAAATAAAATAAAAAATATCTAGCTTAATAAAAAAACGGAATGCAAAGAAATATTCCTTAAACACAGATTTCTATTTCATTAAATCTGTTCTGAATTCGAAAAATACATAAAAATCAATACATTAGTAATGCAACCGAGATTCTCTTAGCTGATAGTGCAAATGTTGTAAAAAATAAGTTTATCTATGTATAAATTACATAAATGACTTTTAATTGGACAGTTATTAGAACTACCCTTATATCTCAGACCAAATAATTCTAAATTTAGTACAATTCTGTAAAACAAGAGTTACTCAAATAAAATGTTAGAGGGTGACACTGTGGGTATATAGGAAAATATTCAAATTATACAACATGAGCCTGAACACAAATGATCCTATTGATTAACAAGCCGAAGGATTCCTAGTTCCCGCAATTTTTGTGACCTTGACGTGACCCAGTTCTACAGAGCGTCCTTGAGTTTGCTGCTTTTTCAAATTCAATGTTTAGAGCTACGTGGGCTCTAATTTTAACTCATTCTCGTATTCTGGAACAATGGTCAAAAGAATATAAGGGAACCTTAGAATACTACCAAACCAAATTACAAAAACCTGGAGAATCTGGAAACTCTCACTGTCATATAATTAATTATTACTTGTGAAGGTTTAGAACTTGGAAACTTTTAGTTCCAATACTTATACTTACTATCAAGCCATAACAGTATTCTACCATTTAAAATAGTATTTGTGGGCTTGTGGTTAAGATGGTAAAATATTTCTTCTGTTTATTTCCAAGAATAAAATTCATTCTTCCCATTTCTTTAAATTTAAGTTTCCCAAGAAGATAATTTGATATTTCCTCTAATCTTAGTCTTATCGTTATCTTTGGCAATAAATGAGGGTACAAATTTCGATTCTGAATAGTTCTTATTTTGAAATTTCTACTTTTATTGAATGTATTATTTTCAAAATATTATTGATTTTTTTTTCAATATTCTTTTATTCAAATATTTTGGTGTATTTTGCTCATTTTTCATTATTCTTCAAAGAGAATTCAACTTTTCAGCCAACTATGCAGGTATCCTAAATTCGGGCAAACGCTTAGTGATTCAAAGTAAACAAAAGTTCATTATCATTTTACCACGTTGAAATGCATACGTTCAAGCTATATAAACTCTAAATATAAATTTAGCAAGTCTCAATAAGTTATGAATCATTGGATTTTGAATTCTCAGTGTTACTTTAGTTAATGATATACGCATAGAAACTTAATTTTATGCGAGATACAAAGAGAAAGTTTGAGAGAGAGAACTGAATATTAATTTGTATGCTAATAAAATTATGAAAAAAAAAACTGACCAAAACTTCCCCTCAAAAAAGGATTCTTTTGAATGAATTATCGGAATATATATAAAAGAAAGTCTATTACTTTTGCATCCACTAAAAACCAATAATTGAATCGATACTTTTGAAAGCATAATACGAAATGTGGGAATAAACATCAAGATGTAATCACCTTTGTTTCACTGTTTTGTTATTAACTTACATTTGGAGTCTTAATGTTTTTTCCAACCGGTCTGAGCCAAATTGCAAAATTAATCCTCAGACTCTTTCAATAATTTTGTGATTATACAGAGTGATCAAGAAATAATAGGTGGTATAAGGAGCCCTGTAATTTATGTACTGAACGAAATATAACAAAATCTGACCACCATAAAAATTAAAGTAGGTGGTTTAGATATGTCAAAAAAATAGCAGCAAAATATATCGATTGATTTCAAAATTCTGACTCTGCAAGGGTGTATTGGGTGTAAAAGTGGTATAAAACTGCCAATAGTAACAGTAGGTGGCAACACACCAAATACCAATAAAAATGTTTATTATAACACAAATTTGGCTCAAGATGACCACCAACTTGATGTTTTAATAATTGCATGTGGTACACGAGGCTTTCGATGGTGGTTCGCAGCATATTGGCATTTACTCGTCTGATATGCAACGTTATTGATCTTTCAAAGTAAAAATTCCTAGAACATTAACACACAACGCTTTTGAAGAAGAATTAAAATCAGAAATCATCCTCAACTTGAAGAAATTTTTACAACCTCGACCTGGTTGCACACCAAGAATTCCAGTAATTTCAAATGTTTAAATTGGTTCTTTTTAAGTTAGTTATGGTAATCGATTCTCTACATGACTATTTTAACTGCCGATATTCACGGAGGGCAGCATTGGCACTTTCATCCATCTGATAAAACAGCTTCGCTAATCGCTTTAATTCACGTAATGACAACTTCACCTTCGACTGAATTCTTGCAGATTGATTTGAATTCCCGCAACCCTTACATTTATCCACAATACCATATCACACAGTACCCGTATATGGCAATTATATAATGACATTTTCGCATCGCATTGCCGTAATTTTCCCTATCGGCGTCTTTGATCATATTCTTTTTCCCTTCACAAATCGAAATCACATACTTTAATTTGTATGGTGGCAAGATGTTTTTATATTTCGTCCAGAACATAACATGCTTCAGGGAACCGAACGGCTTATGCAATTTCTGGATCTCTCTGTATATCGTATTTCCTTTCCTCAAACGTATGTTCACATATTAATCTCTTTCTATGAATTTCTTTTGTAGCATTCTTCTTCTCTACCTTATTGCTTAATAGTATAATTTAATATTTGTTTTGTAAAGCATGTAAAAAGTATTTTTTATGGTAAAATCTCAAATTTCATGCTCACTTGGTTTATATCAAAGAATTTTCTTTCTTATATTATTTGGTCAGTTTTGCTATAAATGTCTCTTACGCTATAGCCCTAGGAATACTTATTTGGTGATCAGGAGCTTTAAACTTATTAGAGAAAATTTCATTTTGTTGTTAAAATGTTAAACTATCGAGATCATAATAAATAATAAAAACAATATTTTTTATTACACATCGTCTGAGTGTGTGTAAAATATTGAAATCTGACGAAATGTTAATGCTTAACCAGTTAACACCCAAATTATTTTAAAATCAAAATTTTTGAAAAAAATATTTTTAAATTACATTCCATAAATCATAAATAGAGTAATTATGAAGTTGTATCCATTTTCCGTCATTGGCAGCTGAGATAATAGGTGATCTATAAATAAATCGCTAGGCTCTTATCGTAATAAAAGACCAAATAACTTTCTTGTGGTTTTATATTTAAAAAATTACTAATTTAGAGGGGAAAATTAAACTTTTGTGAATTTAAAAACAACTAATGAGATTTAAAATAGAAAATATTGTTTTACTGATCTAAACTTACCTAGTTACAATTTTATACAGCCAATTTGTAAAAGTTAAGTGTTATATAATGGAAAACATTTCAGACAATGGGTTACATTACATTTTGTACAAAACGTAAGACGTCTACCCTTACATTTTTCAAACTAGCATCTTCTTTGGTTTTGTTTTTTCCTATTACATGGTATTTTCTATCTAAACGCACAGAGTATATTACGTTTGATCTTGATGACATCATCAGACGTCTTCCAATGCCTCTAGTAGGATTCTTTCCCCCTTTGAGGTACGCAACGGCGATATATTTTCGGATGTCTTTTATACTTTTCTTTTCGAAATTTCTTAAATTGAACAGAATATACGTATTTACGATAGCCATGTCGATAACTCAAGTAAAGATTGAACAGTACCAATTTTTGCCACGGATCTGAATTGCGTGTTTTTCTAAGAGCCAGTTCATACTGGTCGACTCCACTCATATTTTTGTTATACTGGTGAATAATATTAGGTTGCAAAATTTGGAATTTTCTTTCAAACCTTTTTGATGGCTTGAAACTTGGATTAAAGGCTATATGTAATCAAAGTTTTTCGCTGTTGTTACACACTTGTTATACACGGATGGAAAGAAAATCTCAACACCAAGAAAAAATTATTGTACAGTAATGAAATTTTAGGAATACATTCGTCTAGGTAACATATTTAATTGATTAAAGCTTCAAGATCACAGGTAGACCATTGGCGAGAAGAGCCATTTCAAATGTGAAATTTTGGTACATTAGTAACCGGTGTAACCGCCAGAATTTTGAATGCAAGCATGCAAACGTGCATGCATTGTGTCGTACAGGTGTCGGATATCAATTTGTGGGATGGAGTTCCATGCCTGTTGCACTTGGGCTGTCAATGCAGGGACGGTTAATGCTGGTTGTGGATGACGCTGGAGTTGTCGTCCAACGATGTCCCATACGTGCTCGATTGGAAAAAGATCTGGTGATCCAGCAGGCCAAGGCAACATGTCGACACTCTGTAGAGCATGTTGGGTTACAACAGCGGTATGAGGGCGAGCGTTATCCTGTTGGAAAACACCCCCTTGAATGCTGTTCATGAATGGCAGCAAAACAGGTTGTATCACTAGACTGACGACAAATTTGCAGACAGGGTGCGTGGGATAACCACGAGAGTGCTCCTGCTGTCATACGAAATTGCTCCCCAAACCATAACTCCAGGAGTAGGCCCTGTGTGTTAAGGCCGCAGACAGGTCGCTAGCAGGTATTCACCTGGCCTCCTTCTAACCAACAAACGGCTATCACTGCGACCAAGGCAGAACCGGCTTTCATCAGAAAACACAACAGATCCCCACTCCGTTCTCCAATGAGCTCTAGCTTGACACCACTCACGTCACAAACGGCGGTGGTTTGGAGTCAGTGGAATGCACTGTACAGGGCGTCTGGCTTAGAGCTGTCCTTGAAGTAACCGATTTGTAACAGTACGTTGTGTCACTGTGGTGCCAACTACAACTCCAATTTCAGCTGCAGACGCAGTACGATTAGCCACAGCCATACGCCGAATACGACCGTCTTCCCTCTCAGTAGTACCACGTGGCAGCCCGGAACCTGGTGTTCTTGAGGAAGTACCTTCCCTTGACCACTGCCGCCAATACTCATGCACAGTGGATACATTACTGCCAAGTCTTTCAGCAATATCGCGGAAATAAAACCCACCTTCTCGTAGCCCTACATCAAGACCTCGTTCAAATTCAGTGAGCTGTTGATAATGGCTTCTTCGTCTTCTCAGAGGCATCCTTGAATAACATTAACCCACTACGTCAAATCCCAACTGTAAATAACGATCACGAACCTTACAGCGCTTATTTAAAGCAAACCTCTTTTGCATGTTCATAGTGTCGGTACTAGCGCCACACTTACGCGCTTAGCTCGAAATTTGAATCGACGTCATCTTTCAGATGTATAAACACGCCTACAAAATTTCGTTTATCTAGCACAGCTCCATCCTAGTGTTGGGATTTTTTTTTCCATCAGTGTATTTCAATTTAACTATAGTTATTTCGTTCTTTTCGTCCAAATAGTAGTCATAAGAACTACTATTTTGTCTTTCTAATATCTTATCAGGCATTAAAGGGCAAGAAGCTGTTCTATTGTTTCTAATTGTGCCATTGTCTTTGAATTCTTATATTTTTAATTCGATCAGCAGATCATAAGAATTATATAAATTGTCAACAAAGATGATGTGGCTGTTAGTATCAGTTACTGGTTGTAGCATGAGACTCGATTTCCTTAGAAAACATATATTCTAACGCTTCTTAGGCGGTGTGAAACACTTTACGCCGAGACATTCTGGAAGAAATGAAACGGGGGGGAAATGATATTATTTACCACTAATGCCGAACGATCTATTTATAGATCAGCATATTTAAATTTACATTTTAATAATAACAGCACATTTTCCTAATATAAATAAGCCAGGATAATTAAAGATGTATCAAAAATGTAAAAAACATAAAAAAGTATAACTTATTTTTAATTATTTTTCTGTTCGATACAAAATCGAGAGCTGAACTTTGAAGCTTCAAAATGTCGAAATTCAGACGCTAGCTTCTGGATTGCTCTGGGAAAGAAGGCTTCAAATCTCGTTAGGGGTGTATCCACATATGTATGGAAATCAGCCAATGACAATACGAAGTGATTAAAAGATATAGTTTTCTCAGGGAGTTCTAAGTGGGAGATTCGAATGCAGTTCTGAGTTAATGTAATCTATAAATAGATCACTGGACGGTAAAGGGTTAATAAGAAGACGTGACTGTGAAATGCAACTTGGGGAACAACCTTGTCATTTGATAAATGCTTTTGTAAGTTGAAGAATCCTTTTAAGTTTATAAATGCATTATTATTAAAATATTAAATAAAAGTAAAGTATTGAAACATTTGGAAAAAAAATTAAATTTGTCAAACATTTTTGTTATTATAGTTCAGAAATGTCATGATTTTATTGAAGTTAATTATAGTTCAATCTGCATAGTCGTAAATATATAAAGCACATAACTTAAACATGTTTGTAATACCTTCTTCGTAAATAAGTATGTAATTTTGAATTGAATTCATCACATGGTAGAGTGTATTACTTTAGGTAGTATATCGAGTTTCACAATATTGGGGATTATTATTCTATATTATAGTATTCAGGAAGGGGAAGCTGTTATAGAATGTTGTGAATAATATCTTACAGTATTCTGCAATATTAAGTATTCTTTTAAAGAATTTGAATTTAGGTCTCGGTCTTGAAGCTTGAATGGTATATTTGTACAAAATCTACATTCAATCGATCTACAGAAAGGGATTAAATATTTTTATTCGCTTTTCTTCTCTTTAATGCGATGATAAGTACAAAACTTATCATATAGCTCTTGCGAAAGGTCAAGGTATGATATATTTGTGGTATTTAATTTCAACATTTGATTATACATAAATAAAAATTTGCTATCTTATATATTAAGAGAATTTAATCACGTCATGGATATCTTAGGGAGTTGAGTTTTCATTTGGGAGATATTATTTCACAATTATAGATATTGCGTCTTATTTAGTGAAAGAAATGTAGCATATATCCTGGATATACTATGTCATTCGAATTTATGATATTATGAAGCACATATATTTTCTGTCTCGATATACTATTGGCAAACATTTATTTTTAACAAATATAATCCTCTGAAGCAAATTAAATTAATATTTGACATTTATAAGTCAAATGTTTGTTATAACTAATGTTAATGAATGAATTTTTGCATTACTTCTTGAAAACTTAAAATTTGATTAAAATGTATATTTAAATCAACTCAATAGGTAAACAAATTAATGAATTTCGAGTATGTGGGTGATTGAAATGTTACAGAAGTAAAGTAAACACCATTATCACATATCTTACATACCATCCAAAAATAACTTATTTGCATAAATATATTGTATTTTTAATTTTATATATTGTGTTTCATTCTTTGCTAATTGAAATTAAGTATTCGTCTTTTCCGTTATTTTAAGTCAATATGATTATCACTGTATTTTGAATGCTAAAATAATTTGTTATTTCCATTAAACTGCAGATGTGTATTCAGAAATTTAAATACACATAGAAATGTGTTTATCTAAAAATAAATTTGTCATAGGTAAAAAAAAATGTCATTATAAAAAGATTACGATGGATTTTAACTTTCATTTGGAAAGAAATACAAGAAATTTCTTTCCCTGAATCAAAATAAAAATAGTTTATTTTCAAAAACGATTTTAACTTTCATAATATTTGGTAATGTTTATTTCTAAATCAACAATTAAATTCCAGCTATATAAAACATTCATCAAGACTCTAGCAGAAATTCATTCAAATACATAATATTCTGAAATAAATTTCTTTAAATCAAAATTTACATCGAAACATAGAAGAAAACCGATTTATAGCTTCAATTTACATTAAGAAATATGATTAAAATTTTACATTCAAAAGAGAGTTGGAAAATTTAATCTAAATATCTTAAGCCTTTAATAAATTCTCATATAAATTAATTTACTCCGTAATTGAAATCTTTGGTTTATAAAGAAAGAAATATAAAAATAGCTTCCAGTGTTTCATGTTTGAATGTGTATATACATATGAATATTTTGATAATTTAAGAAAAATGTGTAAATACAAAACCATTTGACATCATATCAAAATAGAAGTACATTTTTTGTGATTTAATATCAGATGCACATACTATCACAACAAATCTAACTCACATTGGTGTTCAGGGTGAGAATTAGCATTTAGTTGTGAAGATGTGCACAAAATATGTCAAAAATGAAACCATGCTTGTGGTTGAATACATATTAATAAATATGTATAATCAAAAATAACATTAAATACAGGTTTCCTGTTTCATTTACATATGAAAAATATCGTCTCTATGTATTACTTTTATTGAATTTTGAATATTCTGAGAGGAAATAGTTTTGAATAGTTCGTGAATGTGTCTCATGTCGTAATGTGGTGAGATTGTATTGTGTCGTGCAAATGTGGAGATTGACGAGCGAAGAGCGTGTTATTGTCCGATGACACTAATAATGAGATTCCCGCTTATTAAGATGCCACTACATTACTTGCCCACCAGTGAGTCTCCGGAGAGGCGAACGATTTATTAACGCTAAGCATTTTGGCGAGCGTGAGTAAGTTCATGCGTCGAGTGAGTCTTACAAGTTTGGTTGCTGCATCAAGTGAGTCTGACGATTTATGGTTGCGAAAAGCGTTATGGTGAAAGAAGAGCATGATCACGACCGGGTCATCAATGTAGCGAGATTATATTGTCGTGTCACAATAATGTGGAGATTGGTGTGAGAAAAAAGTGTTCATTGCCCTCTGTCACCAATGTAGCAGTTCCTGGCTTATTAAGATACCACCACACAAATTCTCTCTCCGTGCAAATACGATCAATGATATATAGCCAAACCAAATGTCTTTCATGTTGAATAAACTATTGCCTGAATTTGTTGTTACGTCGTTGTTGTCGAAGTTGAAATGGGAGAAAGTAATTCTGACAAATCACAAGAAGAGCTACAGCGGAGAAGATTAAGAGTAAGCGAAGTATAGAGCATGAATTCACTATCATGGGCTGATGTTTTTGTTTATCATACAAAAAAGCAGTAGGTAATATCCTATGAAATGATTTCGGTAAGACCTAATGAAACATTTAACAAAGAATGAATCTATTTTGCACATTAGTTAACTGCACTACAGTTAACTTTCCTTGGACAAAAATGGGAATGACAGATGCTAGTTAACACTATTTTGGGAAACTATTTTTTTACTACAAACTATTTTTTTACTATTTTTTAACACCATCATTGTCATATCATTCTGGACCATCTAAGTAATCCCTGCATGATCTTTTTATTGATACTGAAGTACAAAACATATCGTGTTTTAAAATAGGGGAAGGAATCAGAACATTTCATACTAAGTTTCAAAAAATAAATATCATTTGAGTAATTTCACCTAAAAATGTCATATTTACTAAAAATGTTTGTAAAATTGTAGAAATACGCGTACTATTTTTCAGATGCAAATTGCTTATCAAATAGGAGTTTATAATTTTTGTTCCAAGAACTCATTTTTCAATGATGAAAAATGAAGTTTTGTTGAATTTTGTAAAATTGCCATTCAACTTTGATGAGTTAGTGTACATTTTAAATAGTATAACACTAATACAATTTGAGCCGGTCTTAAATTATAACTACACATGAGCTTAGATTTTGAGGTCTGAGCATTAAAAATATTTCCTTTAGTTTTATAATGTTAATACTTACATAATACATAGCACTTAAATGCATAATCATTCACTGAATATAAGGATAAATTTTATTTCTTGAAGAAAAAAGATGTGATTAAGTATTATTTTTTAATTATAATAATTTAGAAACTTAAAATTATGTTTACCAAGCTCAGTATGAAAAAGGTTTTTTTAATATCTACATTTAACTGAATTTTCCACGAAAATTCTTAAAATAATAAATTATATTCCATTCAAAACACTCTTTCTATAAATATTTTATCCCTCTTAAAGAAGATGGTGAATTCTTCGAAACGGTTTTCGGTAATTTTCAAATGCAAAACTGCCTAAAGGAAGTAAACAACTTCAAGAGATCTGAATTATTATGATTTTTCTTCAACGCGAACTCTAAAATTTTGAATATGAACTGTACTAATTCAACAACATACAATTGTTTTATCCCCTCGAGCTTACAAATAATTAATTAATTAATTTGTTATTATTCAATGGTTAGTCATTTAAATGTATATGAAAAATATGCCATTAAGAAAACATTTTGCTTTTTTTATGTGAATATTTTTGGTTATATTTTATCTCTGAATGTGCATATAGTTCAATTATGTTTAAGCATAACTATTAATATTTTATCATTTTTTTTTCTGACATTAAAAATTTTTCCTTTTCATTATTTTAAATCCTTTATTCTAAATAAGAACGAAAGCGGTAAGAAAAAACTCGTATTTTCTTATGATTTTTAACTTGTTTATTTATATTTATTATTTCACCAGTTAAAGATTTGAGCTTTGATCTCCTCTGGCCATTCAGCTATTCAAAGGTTCATTTTTCATTTCTCTTACCAATTGCAGTAACGAAATTTGTATTTTTTTAAAATCCTTAATAAAGGAGACGTTTCAACCCCACCCCCTTTCCAATCTGTTTTTGTAGGATTAAAATCTTAATTTCGTGTGAAATTAGCTAACACATGTACAAGTTAGATGTATTTATCAGAAAGGTCTTACAGCCTGTAAAGTTTTCATTTGTAAAGGGTGCCCCAAAATCACCTCAATATTTGAATTTAGCACCATTCCTGCAATAAAGTGTCAACAACAATATTAAAGAAACCAAATGGTTTTTAATAGGGTTGCCAACACTTTACTGAGATAATATTGGCAAATTCGTTTGGGACACTCTTTATAATAAGCACAGATATGAAGTTACAAAACTGTGTTTTATCAATATTAACAATAAAAAAAATGCAAATGGGAACTAACCAAACAGTTAAAGAAATAAATTCAAAATATGCATAATGTTGAATTAATACTCGCTTTTCTTATTTTGTTATAAAAGAAACATTTTTTAATGCAAAACATTTACTAGAACGTTTTGTCATGATGATACTAATTATTTTTCCAGGAATTGCATGTGTTCCTTTAAATTGCATGCAGAACATAGAATTTAGCATTTAGCAGTTTTTAGAAACAATGTATTCTCTCGAGAATCTAAAATAGCTTTTTTTAATGAAGGGTGAACTCTACAGTATCTCTTAAAGATAAATGGATCTTAGAAAGTTTGTTTTCTATCTTAAGTAAAATAAAATCACCAAAAGAAAAGAAAAATTAAAAGAAAAAGGGGATAATTAATGAGGTATTCTTTAATGCAGTCCGCGTAATTCCTACAAGTGTTTCTTTGAAAGACGTGCCTAATTTTTTATCAGCCAGCAACACCTTTTAAAATGACTTAGAATTTTAAGTACAAATTCCTTTTTGCACTGCGTATTCCTTCCTTTTTCTTTGGTCTATTTCTTTTCTTTCTTGGTTTGGTTTGGAATATAAATTTCAGTGTTTCTTTTTTTATTTTTGCTACTTTAAAATTCTGTATCAATGTTTCTTAGTTTTAAATTCAGTGCATGTATTTTTATTGATCAAAGTAGTGCAAATGTTACAGGAAATTTTACTTCTAAGTGTATCATAGAAAAACTTTTGCATACATTTTATATGTTAATTCCAAAGGCATTTTTATTTAATTTATATTTATTTCGTATAACATTTAAGGCATGAATGATTCAATCTTTTTTTTCCAATTCGTTTAAGCATCATACTGACTGCTATTCATAGTTTCGTAATTATCTAAAAATACTGAACAAATGTAGACATAAATTCTTAAAGTTCAAATTTCATCTTAACCACAAATGAGGAATTAGTAAAATTGTATGAATAGGATATGGATACTTAGATTTCAAGTATAATGTATTTCTTTAGTTGCAAATATCTTTCTGAAAAATCAACCAAATATCTCCTATGAGTTTTCTTGCTTTATTTGGATATATTTGTGATTAGTTTCCTCGCAGTTTTAAAAAAATCTGAATTGAACTTCAGGGTGACTTTAGTTAGAAGTCAAGGCATATGAATTATAAGTTACATTATTTATTATATTTATGCCAGTGTCCTGACCTAATACTTGAAGCATCCTTCCTGTGATCTGGGCGTCCCGGTTCATGCATAGTTATTCTCTACCCTGTGTTCTATCTGTGAGTTGTGTGAAATAGACCCCTGTAAAACGGAACTGTGTATTCGAGTGTATGAATGTCACCATCACATGAACTAGAAATTAGACTTTTGTCCTCGGGGGCTCAGAGGTATTTATGCTCAGAAGCTATTGTGCACCCTTTACGAGGAAAAGCGGACTCGACGTCAGCATCATTGCATTTATGATTGATTGTGCCCTTATGCAAATAAAGAATTACTTGCATTATTAAACGAAGTAAAATAACTTAAATTAAAAAGTTGCTGTTTATTAAGTAAACAGCAAGTAAGAATTACTAAGTTAACTGAAGTAAACTCTTCAGCTTTTGATTAATTAAATTTCAAAAATTGCCGCTGCTCTACATTCTCAATGAAAAAAAATCACTATTTTATTTATTTAAATTTAGAAATCATCGCATTTAAACACAAAAAATAAACAAATTGCATACAGTCAAGATTTTGGGGGATTTAATCGGAAACTAATAGGCCCATTCCGCGATGAAATCAAATACAAATTTGTTTTTCCTTTCCAACAGTCTTTCTTAAAATTTATTCTTATGATGAAAAATGCGTTTGTTTGTTTCCCATATTCAAGGGAAAGGGGCGAATGGGCAACAAAGGCCAATTTAATTTTACTTTTCGCCATATCCTAATTGAATGTCCTGATTTTAATTCATATCGTGCCAGTATCTTTTGCCTCGTTTTCTTCATTAAAAGACTTGATGGATAAAAAACATCACCTAAATGTTTTTAAATCCTTAAAAGCTATTGTCTTGTTTACTTGCAAAAAGCGTTTTTCAATTATTATTCTGTTTGTCTTGAATATTACTTTTTGTGTTTTTATGAATATCACCAAAACCAAATCAAACAAAGCCACACACTAAACATCTTATAAATCACATAAAACCAAATCAAACAACTCGACTCAGAAAAGTATATTAATTTTGGAAACAAATTGAATTCCTGATATGGCTATAATATATAGGAAAAATTCTGCAACCACTCAGCAATTAATAATGCTGCTGATTAAAAGAAGGCAATAATATTTCTTTAATTTATGTACTTAAGCCTTATTACTGAAAAATTGTCTTCCTTGTGTAAGCTGTACAGACGATTGTTGACCTTCTTTCGGTTGGCACCTGTTTATCTTCTTCTTTTGTTTCGAGTAAAACACAAGATAAGAAAGAGATTTCCCCTTGGAAATATCATAGGATGACAGCCTTCACTTCCCTATGGATTAAAGCAATGTCTGATTTTTATCTTGGGCACTCCAAGGTCTTTTGGACCGTCAGAAGATGCTCTACATTCCATTTACTCTATTTAACTTGTGCTTTTGTAATTCTAAATGTCGAAGGAAAAAGTTATTCCAGACAAAAAAAAAAGAAATATTTGAAGTCCTAATACTGGGAAAAAAAACATTCTGAAAATTTATTTTCGCATTATTTCTTCCAAAGATATTTTAAACCTTTTTTTTAACTTGCTCAATGTTGTTAATTGAATTTTATCATAATCTTTTTTCTGTAATTCCCACATTCTTGGTATCTTAAATTTTATAGAATTATGTACTTTCTACAGTATTGTACTATATTTATATAATTTTAATAATTAATTTTTATTTTAATACATTAATTATTGGGTTGGGGAATAAGTTCGTAGCTTTTTATGTTTACGTTGTTTTCCAACAATTTTTTTCTGTTTGACAAAGTGGATAGTATTCATTCGATAGAGCTCTTTCTGCTCTACAAAACTAGGCTAATCATTTATTTGAGTAATTTATTTTTAATTACTTTTAAGGCTTAGAAATAAAATATCCAGTAGGTAAAAATCTACATTTTCGGCACCTGCTCTTCTTCGCTTTTCATCCAGGCCAAAAAGCTGCTTAAGCAGCACGGGACATTTGCAACGAATACAGAGAAGGTGTCATAAGTAAGTCTGCAGCACTGAAATGGCCAAGTCTGACCTCCATCCAAAAAAGGCCATGATCTGCGTTTGGGGGGGGGGTTCTGGCAGGCCATGGTTTACTGGGAAATGCTCGAAAGGAGTGTCGCGGTAAATAATGGGCTCTACATAGATCAGCTACACCGCATGAAAGAGGCTATGCGACTGAAAAGACACCATAGACAAGGCCAAACCATACGCCTTCACGACAATGCCAGGCCCCACGTTGCACAAGTCGTCAGAGCCGCACTCCAAGAGCTTGAATGGAGGCCTTTCGGCATCCCCGTATTCACTGGATCTTGCGCCATCGGATTATCTTCTTTTACTTTACCCTGTCGAACTATATGAGGGGCGTTACCTTCGATAATAAAAAAAGCCCTAAGAACCAAGCCGGACGAGCTTTGGCATCGGCAAATCGATCAAGAAGTGGGAGGAGGTCGTAAACAACAGCGGAGAATACATAATCGATTGTTCGATTGTTAATACTAATCATTTTCTTTAAAAAAGAGTCTTTGAAAAAAACGCTAAGAACTTATTCCCTAACATAATAAATTGTACTATTATAACTTAAAAATGGCACCATTTCTTAATAAGATTAAACAGATGAAGGGTTTCTTGGCTAAAACCTTTTTAATAGTAAACTGTAAAATATTAAAGGCTAAAACTGTAACATTTATCATAAAAGTTCTTTTTATTTATTTATTTCCAAATTAATAAATAAATAATCCATCAAAATCAAATATAAATGTTTATTCATTGATTGATTTATTATAGTATAATTAATATATTAATAATTTTAATGAAATTAATTTATGCCATATATCATTATAAAATAATGCAATTTACATTACAGCTGTAAATGTAATTTTAAAACTTTTAAATTTATAAATAAAACATAAAATTGCATTATAATTTTATGTATTAATGTAATTAAATTAATATAAAAACTGTTATATTATATTAAACAAAATTTTTTTCTTAAATGTATGAACGAACAATTGATTGTCTCTTCCTATTATTTAGCCAGCTGAGTTAAAACGATGCAATCTTTGTAATATTACTTGAAACAAAGCAATAAACGATTTTATATAAAATCCTTGTTACATTACAAGGATTTTGTATAAAATCGTTTGTAAGTAAAACGAAACTTACAAGGTTGAGTTTCAAAATGTATTTCATTCCTTTTATACTTAAAAATCAGGATGGCACATAAACGTTAAACACTAATAAAACCTATTTGTGTCGAGTTCGAGTTTTACTAATTTGTGAGCGTTTAATTTATTTTTATATAAATTTGTAAAGATGACTTGAAAGATTTAGAAGAATCTTAAACTCACAACAGGTTTACATATTTTTATTTCAAAGGAAAGAAAAATATTATTAAATACCAAAGGATTTTATATTTGTATTTAACCGCATATATTTCATTTTAGATTTGTTTCTTGAATGATTCAATACATATTTTGTAAAATTCCTCTTTATTTCATTATGTATTTTTTAGAAAAGTGTTTCATGAAAATTTATAGAAAATATTAGTAACAAACTTCGTCATTTAATATTATTTGAGGTGAAAAAGAAAATACCAAACAAAATTGAACAAGAAAACTGGAGTCAAATGAAAGTTAAATATCAGCTTATCAATACAATAAGTATAATTAGTGGCAAGATCATCCTTTTATTCCTCGCAGATAAATACATAATTAAAACTGTGACTTAAATGTGCAAGATACAAAATTAATGGGTAAATCTTATGTATTCAGATACGAAAACCAGCAATTATTTGTTTCTTAACTCCTGGGAAATGTACGAAATGTAAAACGCATTTCTTTTTACCAAACAGTATACTAAAATAACGCAGTCAGATGTAGAAAAAAAACATTTCGGATTGTAATTATTTTCTATTCATTTTACAAACGTAAGAGGAATAAATAATTAATATTTTGCGTCTCTCTGTTCGTGGCTTTGTTTTGCTTTTGAAGAGTATCCAATTCACGGTTTTGAATGATTTATTTTCGAATGTTAATCCATTTATATTACTTTTTTGAGGATCAAGCTGTTTTCATTAAATAAAAATATATAGATCGAGGCTGTTTTAGACTTATAAAAAGCCTTTTATTTTGTTTTGTCGCCATTATTTAAAATTGTATTTGACTATGGAGCATTTTTTTTTCATTTAATACTTGCAATATTCGTATGCAAAGCTTTGCGAGTCAAATTCACTTCTTATAGTAAATATCAAAATAGTAGATAATTGTTAATTAATTTTTACATGGGTGGACAGTAATTTCTGTTCTGACATTTGAGAAAACAAATTAAATAAATAGAATGATCTTATGTTTACGAGGCTTTTTTTATTTCTTCAAACTGAATTTAGAAATCACTAAGATCATTATGAGAATTAACATCAATTTATTTCCAACACTAGGCTTCACCATGATTAAAATGTTACACTAAAAAAGCTCCTAGATAAAAATCTTGAAATTTTTAATCAGATTTTTTCATTATTTGCAATTTTTTCTCTGAATGAAATTGAATATTTTATCACTAAGCTCATCATGAGAATTGATACAATTTACTTTTACTAATAGGCTACGTCATAATTAAAACGTTCTTTATTAAGAAAACTCCTTATAAAAACTGAGTACTTACTAATCATGTTTTTTTCATTACTTCCAATTATTTTCTTTCAGTGAAACATAATATTTTATCATTTATCTCATCATGAGAATTGACATCATTTCACTTCACTAAAATTCATCATGATTAAAATGTTATTCACTAAGAAAGCTCATAAATAAAAGCCGAGTGCTTACTAATCATGCTTTTTTTATTATTTGCAATTATCTTCTTTGAGTGAAAGATAACAATTTATCAATGTCCTTAATCAAACAAAGATATCGAAAAACTTGATATCCGACCGCATAATATCTCCTTGATTAAAAATTATGAGTTCAATAAAAAATTAGTGTAGATAACTTTACTCAAATTTTGCTCATAGTTATAAGTTATGTTAGTATCTCGTAATTTAGTTTTTTGAATGTATTTAATCACAATTCATTTACAAATTCCTTAAGATACCTAGATGAAGTAAGATATGTATAATTAATATTATATGCATAATATTTATACATTATTAATATTATTTATTATAATGTCTTTCCTGACATTCTTAGAAGTCTTTATGGTAGTTGCATCAAGTCAGAAAGCACATCATCATTTTTCATTTATGAATTTCTTAAAACAAAACATTTGCAAGAGCCTAGCATGCTTGAATAATACCTTGCCTTACTGTAGCCCTTTTACAGCTACATAAAAATAATGGAATAAACAACTCACTGAATAAGCTTGTATACTCTAGATTCATATGTTAGTATGTGTTAGTAGTGTAACTAGTTTGTAACTATATCGAAGATGACGAAACGCATCTCCCTCTCAGTCATGAGAGGCGTAGAATAGATTCAATTTTACTATTTCCTTGCTCCCAGTGTGATGGATTTTTGTTATCATATTGTATGCCTATATTGATCAAGGTTTTTTTTTGGTTCCATTAACCAAATATTATGAGAAGGGTTTGACCAAGGGTTTTGAAGGTACTGACCAAAAGTTTCTTTATTTTTATTAACCAAAACATCTCTGGAAAGAATATAGGGAATAGTTGAATTACAAGAATTGGAAATTAACAAATAAGGGGAAATGGTTGTATTTCTTTAATTTGTATAATGATGAGCTTAATTATATGTTATATATTATGAGTTTAGATACATTAACGTTCCATTTAAAGCAATAATAGGGCTAATTTGGGACCGACATCATAATTTTGAATCACCCTTCAGATGACGAAGATGCCTGTCGGTACTGATAAGTACCGACAGGCATAAAAAAAATGACACATGAGCTGGCACTCACTTTCCAAACTTCCCCTACCCTACCAGCTAGAGGACGCTTTGTACCGACGGATTTAATGTGCATTAGACAAGCTTACTCTACGATTCTTTCTTGGATGTACCAAGTCACAAAGTCACCGAGGCCCATTTGTATAATATTGAAGCGAGTGGCTAATATATGGATTATTGATTACAGGCCATTACTGTCTGAGAATTTCAAGCACCAGATGGCTATGACTATTTTCAATAATTCTCATAACTCTAATAATATTAAGAATAGTTCAATTATTTAACTCTTCGAAAATTCTGTGTTAATAAAGATATCTTTCATAGCTTTTTTCGAATCGCAAACTTATTTTTTGTTTCGTCTTGTTTATTGCTCCATCACTGATGATGGATCGCACCTCTACCTCCATGCATGAGATGCTCAGGACGGAATATCTGGAATATCTTTACCGACCGGAATATCTTTACCGATCTAGTCAGTCAGTCAGTCATATCCCATGCCTAGGTTGACTGAAGGTCGGATATGGATACTACCCAGAGAATTCTCTTGGGGAGGGACACAAGGATTACGGGATTGGAAACTTCTGGTTAAGGATGAAATGGTTTTCGTTTTCTTGTCAGCATAATAAAGATCGAGTGGCTGGCTGATGTCCCGATTGCCGATTATGGGGCATGATGCTACTGATGTCTTCGTCCATGACACGATTGTAATGTCATGTTTTTTCAAGCTTTTCTTGTCCTTAACAGAATTTACTGAAACATTGATTTCGTTTGAGTGGAATATTTATTACAGATGATAAAAATAAGAAATTAAAATGTTAAAAAATCTTTTTAATGGAACAAATAATCTTGATATAAATTAAAATGTATAATGAAATTGGGGATGATAGGTTTAGTTTGATAATATTTAATTTTTCTCTTATTCGAAATTTAAAAAAAATCATTCAAGTTATTAAACATATTTACTTTTTTCATTCTTCCACCATATAAATGATATACTTCGCAACTTATTAAAATAATATTTTCTAAGTTTAAATTTATTTTTAAAATACTATTTGATTTTCAAGTACAATCAAGATGCAACTGAGTGCCAGCAAATTAAATTTATTCTGATTTATAAGATAAATATATATTTAACATGCAATCGTTGCTCTTAACAATAAGTAGGAAAAATGTTCTGATGAACACTCCTCTATATTTACAATAAATTTCTATGTATTCACAGTAAAGAAAACTTGACTTTCAGTGCTTTGAATGCATCATGCGTTCTGAACTCCAATATTTATCTAAGTTTTTAAAAGCTGTACGTAATATTTTGGATTACAGTTTTTTTTTTCTTCTTATTTTCGAAGCAGATGCTTTTTCATATTTCCTAACAAAAACTTTTAGCATTTGAAAATTGATTTTTCTCAAATGCATCAACAACATAATCTGAATTATTTGACTCTGTTCACTGCATGGATTTTCTGAAACATAGTTAATTTGTATTACAATGACTACGTTGAGATGGACAATAAAATATTGTATTCAGAATACAAAAGGGAGATGAAAAACGTTTACAGTAATTGGGCATTTTGGATTTTTTTTTTTTTCGTTTTAAGAAAATGAAAGCCACTATCTTTAAAAAAAAAATAACAATGAAATGAAAATATATCTGTTAAAATCAAAGTTGGCGAAAATTAGTATGAGTACGTTTTGTTCTTGATGAAAAAAGACGTGAAAAGCTAAACACATCTCACGAAATAAGCAATTTCTCTCTCAAACAAGATATTACTAAGGCTCAATTAATATTTTTTTCACATCAGGAAGCATTTCAACGAAAATAAAATTTAAACTAAATATATAATATATTTTACTTTATTTGATTTTCTTGTAAAATTATTTTACCAAAGTATAGAATTTCAGAAAATAGTATTCAAAGCTGCAAAATAACATTAAAATGTGCATTAAATGCTGATATAAAATAAATGTTGCTTCCTAACGAATGAGCATCCAAAAAATTCTATGCTTCTAAAAAATGGAGCAATTATTCGATAGTCTCTACAAAATTTGACATTAAAATATATATTTATACCTTCAGATATTCAAGTCCTTAAACATTCTTCATGACCTTGAATCTACAAAAATATTCAGACCGTAACATAATTCAAAATAATGCATGCAAAATATTTCATAGAAAAGTAAGAAACACTGCAATAATACCAATGTTTCAACTCTTGAAATTTACATGCTTCATAATATCCGGAATTCTCTCAATTTGTAAGACATCTTTTGTTGGAAAATAATCATTATTTTGGAAAGTTGAAAAATGAAACTTGTTCAAATGTGTCATTGCATATTTTAACAAAAATTAGTATTTAAAAAATTCCTAGTTTTTTTTTTCTTTCATTTCTTTTTCTAAGAATATGAAACATCGAAATTTAAACATGGAGAAGCGTTTAAATTACTTTTATCAGTTTGTAGCGGAAAAAAAATCGTTATAAAAAATCAAATGAAACATCACATTTATCTGTCAGGTAGGTATATACATAAATATTTAACTATTAAAAATATTTCATTATATACAAGGAAAATGTAAAAATATTTCACTATATACAAGGAATGAAACTTAGCTGATTTAGATCATTCTGTAGTTGCAATTTAACTATGTATTGGTGCTCCATAATTCAAAATAGCAAAATATGTGCTGAAAGATTCCACAAATAAAGTTCAAAACTTTTTCTTTAAAGAAGTGATAATACTTTGAATTTCAACAATTTATAAATTACTAATGAAACATAGATTATTTGCTATAGATTATTATATTATATAGCGGTATAAAGTATACTAGCAATATAAACTCAATGTTTAGGAGCAAAATATGCAGAAGTCTGACGATACGTAAAACTCCTGATCACTAGTGAACTGATACAAATGCCACATTGTACAGTCTTCATGTTCAGCCAAATTTGCAACAATCTCATTACAATCACTGCTCTTTAAATGACTTCATAACCAAAAATCTCAGCGAAATCAGAAATCACTAGGGAATTGGAAATGAAATTATTCTCACATCAGTAAAATGTTGTCCTACAACTCACTACACAAAAACAAATCCTTTTCACTTGCAGTCTCACATCATTTTTTTGGTATTGTCGTAATCCTTCAAAATTTAAAAATGACAATTTCAATCCCATAATATTAAAAGATCTCATTTCTATTTGTTGAGTATCATTTGGGTATTTTGACTATACTACAAAACAAAAGCTGCATTTTTTAGCTCTCTTCCCTTTGTTTTGCCGAATTTCTTTGCTCAGACTTTGAGTTGTCAATATACAATTTTTCGAATCTTCTCGCATTAATTTATACCTACCCAATTCCAAGAATCACGTTTAGTTACTATAATCTTGTATTTAAATTTTGAAAGTGGATACTATAAATTTTCTCAAAATTTTATGCCTCAATCGCAAAACATTAGGTCCATTGTTAATTAAAATATCAAACAATGAATTGATCATTTATATTACAATTAAAATTATTTGAATTGCAAAAAAAAAATATTTTCTAACACTTTTGTATAGTAACAACGTTTATTGCTCAATTAACTTTGAAACAAGCGACAGAAATGAGTAATGAAAGTGTTGCTTTCTTGATAATGAATTTTATAATACTTAATATTTAATAATAAATATTTTCTTTTTTTAGTGTTTATCCTTTGATATTATATTCACAGGTAAAGAATATTTGGTATGAGATGTTCTCAAGCTTATTATTGATCTATCATTAAGTTACAATTAATCTAAACGCTACAAGCAAAAAATGAAATTAAAAAAAAAAGAAACATGATTACAGAAACGCATTTCTTGATTTCTTTTGTTAATATTTCGAGTGTGAATGCAGTAAATTTTTATAAATAAAAGATAAATTTTATGAATGCAGTAAAATTTTATAGATTTCGTTACAGTAAAAATAGTTTTAAACTTATAATAAAACAAAAAAGACAATACGTAGGGCAGGTACAGGGTCTTCTCTTAGGCAATTAAACAACACCAAAGCTAACCGCACACACTTCGTCAATGTTCTTCAAATTCCTTGTTTCTTAAAAATGTAATCTTATACAATAAATTATGATGTTCATTATCAGTGCAAAACTTTCAGAATACAGCTTAATTCACTATTCTTAATTGCAAAACTTAATTCACTATTCTTTTAGAAATGTATAAATGCCAACATTTCACCTTAACGATAACACGCTACCGGGGTTAAAGAAATGTTACTTCCAGCCAACTATTTAATTTCAGGCTTCTTTTACATAAAATTTCTGGAAGGAAATAGAGACTACTTTTTTCAGTTGCTTTTGGAGCATTTTTATGCTTTGAAAAAATCAAATATCCGGTTTTTTTTTTATACACAAAAGCCGAAATACTTTTCGAGCATTACTTCTTTTGTTTCGAATTTTTAAAGTTTGCATGAATTTACAACGCTAACTCTATAATTCATTGCTTAGTTTGCTCTTAAGTACTCCCAATAAATCTCATTTATGTTTTTATGATAATGATTTCTTTTGTTTGAAGTACTCATTATTTCTGAGTATTTTTTTTATCATGTGGTTTTACGGTTTCGCTTTTATTCCCATTACCATTTTGTTTAACACTTCCAAAATGGCATATTAAGAGTTAATTACAAGATTATGTACAGTGTTACTATTAAGTTTTTCGCAATATAATTAAAATATAATCAAACCATCTTATGATTAATGACCAAACATTTATAAGAACCCCAGGTTCTGTACATAGTATATAATTATATTTTTGGACAAAGACATTAATATTATCCCTTCTAAATTTTAACAATAACTGTTCTTTTAAAACTTTATTTTTTCAACCAAACATGCATTACTTTTACTTTAATTCTGATGATGTTCTTAGTTAAAATCAAATTCTTTTTTCACACGGTAATATCTTTTCTTTCATTTTCCATTCACTATACCCTTTTTCAAATCCTTCAGTTCATTTAAACCTTTTTGTTTATAAATTCCACATACAGAAAAATGACTAAATATTGCATAATACAAATCTCATATGTATTAAGGAGTTTTAACTTTCAGAACCTAATTCATTAAAAAGTTTTTATGATCAGTCTATTTACGAGAAATTTATCTCCTCGCTCTATTTCAGAAAATAATTAAAGGTGTTATTCTCTCTTATTCTTTTTCCGATCGGTCTGACAGTAAAATTTTTATCCAAAATATACTTTGAACTAAGGAAAATATATGTTTTACAGGAATATATATTATTATTGTTTATCCCTCATTTTCAAATTTATTGTTGCAATGAATCGAAAAAAATTAAATTATTTAAAAATATTAAACTATTTAAAATGATTTAAATGGACAACTGCGGCGAAATATTGTGAAAATTATCTCATCAGCACAAAAAATTAGTATATATTTCTTAACAGGTAATGTTAGAAACCTCAGTCATTAAAGCAGGCAGAAAAAGAAATATCGATCGATTCTTCTCTTTTAATCACATAATCAATGATAGTGATCACATAAATGATGTAGTGATCAATTTACACAAATATTTTTTTGTGCGTTTGAGTATGTCACAGAAGATTTTGATATTATAAAGAGAATGATAAAATCAATCGCTACTATAGTAAGAGTCAATTATTGCATTAGTTGCATAGCTTTTAATCAGAAATACAATTGAAAAAAAAATCATCAAAATTGCTAAATCCATTTTAACCCTATGGGACTCGAGGCCTTTATAACGGACGCACATACGGGATGCAACATACTCGGGAAGAATCATCAAAAAGGACTGGGCTCTAACATCGTTAAGCCTAATTTTGAAAAAGAGAATAATAGTTTTAAGTCCTAATTTAGTTTTTTTCTATCATTCTAATTGGTTCATTTAAAATATGAGCACATTCTTCCTTTGATAACTCAATTTTTTTTTTTCATCTTAATAAATAGGGAAAAAAGCTTTCCGTAATAAATAAATGAAATGAGTGAAAAGTACCCAAAAACTATGCAAAATACAGCAGAATTGGTGGTAAATCCCAAAAAGACTACTTACGGCTCCACAGTAATATATATAAAAAAATTTAAAAAAAGAAAGAAAAAGAAAATATTTTGAAATAGATCAAAAGCGCAATTGATACTATTAAGTAAAATTTTGCCTAATTCAGCTTTGTTTATTTCCATTACTTTTACTCTAATACCCCACAACAACTGATGAATAAAATACCAAATGCTGAGTCTAAGCAAACTGAAGGTCAGGATACTAAGACTACATTTGCTTCTAAAGCATTGGATACAGGGAGCTATCTAGTGATGTTTAAAAATTGCTCCAGTATAAAATGCAACTATGCAACACCGTATCATGAGTTCGATTTATAGAAATGCACGGGTGATAATTTCGGATAAGAGAAATTTTATCCGGTGATGTCTGTATGACACGCCCATCGAAAAAGGATTATTCAAGAAATAATTACTATAGTTAACAGCGTTAGGTTTGAAAATATTGAAAACAAAATAAATAACCAAATAGGGAGTGACCATCTGAGAAATTATAATTAGAATTTCAGGGCAGAAAAATGCGAAATCCATTAATGGCTTTCTAGTAAAGATGAATAAAGATAGCCATGCAAAAAATGATTGGGGATTCATTGCCAGCAGATGTTAAGAAGGAAAGCAAAATATGCTCAAGTAATTTGATTGATTGTCAGTGAACAGGAGAAAGTTTGTGCATGATTTTTTTACAAAAATAAATAGGTCATAAATACTAATTCAATTATTTCGTTTTCTTTTAACAATTTCTAGTAACGTTTGTGTTTAGTAACATTTATAACTCATAGATTTTCATAAGGTTTAATCACCATATCCATGCAATATTACTTGGTAATAACTTCAAATAATTCAGATGAATAGTAAGTTTTTTATTACTATTGCTATTATTTTAAAAATATTTATCATCACACATTTTTTAGTGATTTTGAATAAAAAATATTTCTTAGCTTATAACCATCATATCCATACAGCAATAATAAATATAGCAGATAAAAAAAATATAGTATTTGATCTGCGTCAAAATCATTCTTTTTCTTCCTCCATACTTTTCTTTTCAGTTCGACTTGTAAATAATAAACTCGCCATCTTTCTAGAAGTCTCGTGAGACTTAAGATCAAATCTTTTGAAGTGAGATGTTTTGGGGACAAATATTTACTTAAAGGGAAGACAAGTGCTTGGAATTTAAAATTTCTCGGGAAACGAATGGAAATGAGAAATATTATTTTATTTTTTCACTAAAAAAAGTTTTTTCCGAAGTTTTAGAAACAGAGTCAGAAAATATTTTCAAAATATTTAAACTTGAATCTATTGAAATAACAGCACTCAGCTAGATCGTCCGTTTATCAAATGCGTTCAGAATATTTTGATGAAAAATCAAATATTATTTAGTTATTAAATAATAAGAGTAAATTAAATTGAAAGGAGACTATTTTATGTAATAACATTAATTCAAATAATTTGTTTACGATTTCTAATTTCTGTTATAAACTCTCACCCATAAAATTTGAGTCAAATGAGAAAAAAAAATCTATCTATTGTTTCGTTACATTCTAGTATTTAATAATAGTTAATTAATTAGTAATTATTATTTAAATAATCTATTTTTTCAAAGCTTTTCGTAATACGTTTTTTATCTATCCATGTATGTGTGACAAAAAGAATAAATCAAAACTGCGTTGAGTTAGACTGATGAAATATGATACATGATTAAGACGCAATAAGTATATCTTTATTAAATCCATTCAGGGGATGTCTGCTTAATCAGCTGTCCGGGCATGTTTTAACAAAACGACAATCAAAATAGGACAGCTAAATGAATAACAATCGGTGCACATATTTCAGAGGGATGCCACCCCCCAAAAAAAGGTTACAAGACAAAGGAAAAATTTTGTGTTAATAGACACTGGATACAAATATAATTAAGAAAAATACGTGACCATCCCTTTTTTACATAATCACCAAAACTATTGAGGCATTTATCACACCACTTAACCAATTTGTTTAAACCGTCTTGGAAATAAACAAGTCCTTGGGTATTGAAACGAATCTTGGCACCTTTTTGAACCTCATCGTCAATTAATTTTGTTTCACTTAAGTGCTTCTTCAATACCCGGAAAAATATATGGTCACTGGGAGAGGGTGACTCCAAGCCTCCCACCTAAACGTTTCCAGAAATCTTTTTACCCTCTAAAAAAATTGCAAGATTTTGCCATATGTTGCCTACTCAATGCTTCGCCCCCCCTTAACTATTTTTCAATGAATGCCCAATGTGGACACATTCTTGGATCATAAAATGCATATTATGACCAGCACTTTTGTGTGACACCACGTCTCTAGACGTCTTACCATTACTGTCGTTGTTTAAAATCTCGGTATTGACACTATTTGCACAAAAGATGTATTTAGACAATTAGTATGATCTGTCTCCACTCTGGGTAACAGTATTCCCATCCTTAATTTCTAATTTCCAAATAGTGCTGTTTTTAACCTTTTTTGGATCACCTCTCATAACATCTAAAATATAGATAATTATCAAATTTGGAAGAAAGCCATCAAGGTTTGTTGGTTGGTACTTTCATAAGCCACTCAAATATTATGAAATTTAATATACTACAGTTATGTTAATTTTGCAATGGAATGACCAGTGAAAATTTCTTTCACAGAGCGACTGAAGTCAAAATTATGAATTTTTTTTTTCTTTAGGGCTTTCATTCAGCGATTTTTGAAGTATTACCTTGACACTTGTTGATTTAGAAAAGGTAATCTTAATAATCTGTGAAAGGAATTTCCTTTGCTTGAAAAGTGAGAAATGCGATGACCCTTAATTTTACACCTCATCTATACTAATATTATAAATGTGAAAGTTTGGATATTTGGATGGATGGATGTGTATTACTCAATGACGGCAGAAAGGCTGGACGGAATTGGATGAAATTTAGCTCAAATATAGATTATAGTCAGGAATAGAACATAGACTACTTTTTACTCCGGTCAATTAAGTGGTTAATTTTTTTATTAATTAAAAACTAACTTTCGAGCCAAAAAGCTGAGGCCAAATCCAGCCAAATATAAGCAAGGCTCCAGCTTTTTTTTCTCTACAGAAATGAGATAAGGTTTAGCAGAATTTCGACCGATTATTTCAAAAGATTCTATTTATTTTCTGTGTGTTTAAGGCATTTAAAATTAAATGTTGTTAATTAATCCATGTTTCGGGTTCATTCTGAAGTACTTTTAAATTAAAAGAAAACAGAATAAAGGAAATAAAAAATTTATAATCTGCATTGCGTTACCCCAAATGGCGTAGGAAAGTCAGACGTGCGTTACGCCAACTGGAGTAGAAAGTTTGTGCGTGATTGTGACAACTGTGTTTTCATTTAAATTAAAAGTTAAAAAATTCTGTGTATAATACAGTTGTAGCGATCTCAATCTTGATCAATAAGTAAAATGGATTTGACCTGATTTTAAAGAAATACGAACTGGATTTGCGGATTTGTTTTATTTTGGGTATACAATGTAAATAAATTGTTTTTACGTTAGTTGTATGTTTTTGTTATTAAAATGTATTCATGTTATATATTTTTCGTATATGGTTTTACTTTTAAATGTATCGTTTTTAGGAGTCGCAGGTAATAGCTAGTATTATTAAATTTAAAAAAAGTTTATTCGAATAAAAAATAAAACAAACATTTTAAGTTAATGTAAAACATGCTGATTTAGGATTTAATGTAAAGAAAATTATTGTATTTATAATTTAGATTAAGGGGCATGATTATACACACATATATTTATATATAAAATTATGAGAAATAAAATGACTTCCAAAGTTATTGATAATTAATCATCACTCAGTTCTTCAGTCAATAGTTTCTCAACTATCAGGGTGGTAGCAGCCTTTGAAATTTTGAAAAAGTTTTTCCTTTCGATATCCTTTTAGGTAGAGGGTCCCTTGTCTCTTTCATTATCCCAAATCTCGTACTATTTTATAATAAGTGAAATTCCTCCTACTGATTTCCCATAGATGTATTTATCATCATTGCTCAAAAACTTAACCTGATAAGCTTTAAAATTACCATGTAATATCTTAAAATTCAATTTGTTGAAAGATATATGTATCCCTCTACTTATAATTTGAGATATGTAACATTGATAAGAAACATGTAATTACTGTAAAATGTATTCAAAAATATTGAATATGCTCCATGATTTTCTTATTGAATAAATACTTTGACTTGGTTGACTTTTTTTTGTTGCTGACCCGAACACTAAGCTGTATATATTGTGGACAGAATTCTTGAATTTTAATTTTCATGTGGAAATTTGAAAGCTTAAAGGATAAAAAAAATATTTACCTAGAAAGCCTACCGTATTTTTTTTTAAATAAGTACTGTGATTAATTGTCACAAAATTTCTCAATTATTTGATTTTGGAATTTGGATCTAATCTTATAAATAAGTGATTTATAATATGAAAATTGATAAGAATTATTTCAGAAAGTACTTTCTTCTTCTACTAAGATTATAATATATGCTGAGTATAAGAAATAAGTAACATAACCTATACTAAATAATACTCGCTACCTTATGAAATATGCTTTACCTAAACTTTTTCAATTATTTTACTCTGTTGATGATTTACACAAAATGCATGAGAAGAGAAATTAGCTGTTCATTGGTCTCTGTTGTGAACTTTTTCATTTTTTCCATTCACTCCTAAGCATATTTTTAGTTTGTTTTAAATTCAATCTTTGAAACTATGTAATAGTTCTATGTATTTTTAGTAATAAAAGCAATTAAATTCTAGAACCCTATTCTCACTCCTAGTAATATGCAATTAGGAGAGATTTCAGCAAGTGCAAAAAAGCTCAACATTCATATCTGATAACAGACTGTAATAATGAAATTAGTTGGCTCTCAAAGAAAACACAAACAAGCCACATTGTAACATTTCATGATATTCATACAACGATATCATTTAGAGCACCTCATTATGAAGATTATAACAATGTAAGCGGGACTCAGTGCTGTAATTTACTGGATTGCCGCGTAGCTGGTACCAGAATTTTTGATAACTACATAGTTTTCTCGCGGAGTTATCTGATTATTACTAAATGTAATGCTCATAATATGATCCGAAAAATATCATTGTAGATGTATACTAAATTAAGCCCAATGTTATACTTATTATTTAAAAATGAGAAATAATCTCATAATTTTTTTATATTCAAAACGTAAATAAAGGCTTAATAAACATAAATAATTTTTAGGGTTCCTTCACCAGTAGAATAGCAGCTACTGAAGGAAATATTTTTAAATATTAAAATAATATCAATACCTTATGTAATCATAAAATTCCAAATTCTTCATTCTCAGTTATTCTACTTTCATTTCAGTGCAATTTTTTTCCTCAGATTTTCTTCATTTTTTTAAATGTATAATAAATAATTCAGTACATTCATAAATTTTAAATCCCGAAAGTAACAGATACAGTACTTTTTTTAGCATTATCTATCTTTAGGATTTGATATTTCTCTATTTATCAGTTTGAATATTTTTACACCAAACTAGCAAGATTCTTGAAGAAGACTAAAAGAAAAGCTTTTGAAAAATGCAGTGAACAATTAATGGCAGTATGAATAATTAATTTTATTTATCTTCATTTTTTTCTTTGTCTTTGAAACAGTAAATATTTAATTCATTGTATCAAAATGTTCACTCTATTTCTACTCTTTAACACTTAAAAATTAAATTTGAAATACAGAAGATTAGAGTAATTTGATGAGAGGTACAAAATAAGGAATGGCACAGTTCATATTAAATTAATTTTATAACTATATGGATAAGCTCCACATTAAAAATTTCTGTTGGTTAGTTTATGGTTGACATTGAATTGACTGAATTGTTCCGATTTTCAAAGTCGTTCTCATTGATTAGTAGGGTATATAATCAGTTAATCTTTGTTACTTTATAGACTTTTTTCTTAATGAGATTAACTTTATTATTTTTCAAATCCTACTATTAGTTCACGCACTCTCTATATGTATTTATTCATATATCTTGTTCAAATATTCAACCGTCAAGAAAATATTTTGTCTTAAGTCATTCAAGTTCAAACGCATTTTTTAAAACTTGTATTGCACGATACAATGTTAATACAGTTTTTTATTCATATATTAATTCATTAATGAAATTTAATTAATTTTTATTACTTTAAAAAGAGTTTCAGCAGTTTTTAATTCAAATTCAAATCAATAGGCAGTAGCTTAATCTGTAAAATGTAAGGATTTCAGTACTTTTCAAGTAAGTTCGATTTATGCGAAAATCAATAATTATATCTATCTATCTGTCTGTCTGTCTATGTAGTCACATTGAGTATAAATTTTGTTTTACAGATAAACCTGAAGTAAATGTTAGTATCCAAAATGCTTCATCAACTTCGATAGTTGAAGGCAAAGATATCATTATTAGTTGTAATATACGATCTAACCCAGAAATTTCCGAAGTAGATTGGACTTTTGAAAACCATAAAATATCTGATTCATCTCACATGCGAATCAAAGGCAACAATCTGATCATCAGAGATGCAAAAAAGAATGATGCAGGAAATTACAGTTGCAAAGCAAAGAATTCAGAAGGATACAGTAGTGCCTTGGTTCAAGTTGTCGTTGGATGTGAGTATTTAATCAATTACTTTGTACAAGAAAAAAAATTTTAAGCGATGATTTTCACCAGAATAGTTTTGTTGTTATTATTTGAAATAAATTTAGATTAAAAGAAGAAGAAAAATTAGAGAAAATTAAATTTAATTGCAGCAAAAAAGGCAGAATTTTTTTAAATGATGTATAGCTAGATAAAAAAGAAATACTCTAAAATTTTTATTTAAGGAAAATGTTTTACGTATACATGTTTATGGCATATGATTATTCTAGGTTTGAATATTTTGAAAAATATTTTAAGATATTTTCGTGGTGTTTTTTTTTTTTTTTTTTTTTTTTTTTGAAATTTTGTGAGAAATGGATTGAATCCATAAGGAAAAAAAATAAGTAAAAGCCTTAAATACTCTAAAATTTGATAAGACTTTTTGCAGGAGAAACGTAAAATAAGTTATTAAGGAAAAGTTTATCAAATGATGCAATCAAAACTTTCCAGTTAGTTTAAACAAAGTATTACTTACCATAAATCCTTAGTTAGTAGTTCTTATACTAAGGAACATATATACGATCTTTAAATACTGATTTTTGAAATTACGAACATAAAGTAAATTTCATACTTTTTTACAAAGAAAGAGGTTCAGAAATTAAAATGTTACGCGTAAAACAGTGAAAGTTTCATCAAAAATCAAATTTTGATTTTTTTTTAATCTGTAGTTCTTTTTTTAATCTGTAGTTCAAAAACAACAATGTATGAAATTTCAACATCATGTTTGAATAAAAAATATGCTACAGATAATAATTTATGGATCTTTTTTCAATTTTTAGAATCTGAGAAAATTGCGTTTAAAGATGTAAAACAGCTTTAAAACGTAATTTATGCAAATATAGAAACGCATATAATTTCCTAAAAAATGAGCATAAAGCAAAATTCAAACAATTTTTTAAAGAAAGATATTTAGAAAATAAAGCTATTAAAATTAAAAATTTCGAGATTTTTTTCAAAAATCATTTTTTAATTCTTCCTTACATATAATGTTTCACATAAGCCAAATTCTTTTTATTGTGAGTTTGGAAAAAGCATGTCAATCTATGTTAGATTTCTGTTCTTTTGCATTTCAACAGCTGCAATGATATCGATGAATAAATACAAAAATATTTGCTGTTCATAGATAGTAAATTAGAAAATTTTTAATTTGAAAATATTTTATAATATATTTTAACGTTTTTTTCAGTTCTATATTTAAACTAAATGGTACACTAGGCATCGTTTGATATTTAAAATTCTTTTCTGAGTAATATTTTTAACGCAATTACTGTTTTTATATAAAATATTACAATATAAAAGTAAACTGACTTACCGTCCTTTTATTATTAAATTTAGAATAATTAAACCAGCGAGTTTTTAAAAATCACCAAAAATATTATTGTCATAGTTTATTTCGATTCCTTGTATCGGTAATGAAATTTCACAAATTCTGAAGTACAAAAAAAAAATGAGCTTCTTAAGAGTTTTTAAGCATCTTTTAATTAAAAAAATAAAGCATTATCAGAAGATGTATACACACTGAGATAAATAAAAGATTCTAACACCAAAAAATATATAGATTAATGACATTTGGACAATGCATTTGACTAGTTAACATGTTTAGTTAATTAAATTCCAAAAATCACAGGCTACTTTAAGCTCAAGAAAATGCATTTGAAATGTAAGATGCTGTTACATAAATAACCTTTGTAACCTCCAGAATTTTAAATCCAAACCTGTAAACGTTCATGCATTGTGTCATACAGGTGTCGAATGTCACTTTATAGTATGGAACTCCATGATTGTTGCATTTGTTCTGTTTGTACTGGGATGGACATTGCTGCTTGCGTATAATGATGGAGTTGTCATCCAGTGATATCCCATACATACTCAATTTGACACAAATCTGATGATTTCGCTGACCAAAGTAATTTATCGATCCTCTGTAAAGCTGGTTATGTTACAACAGCAGTATTAGGTTGATATTCAGTTGGAAAACTCTCCCTTGAATGCTATTCGTAATGGTGGCACTACAGGTTGAATCACCAGACTTAAGTACAAATTTGCAGTCAGTGTGTTTAGTATAATCACGAAAGTGCGACTGTTATAGAAATTGCTCTTTAGACAATAAATGAAGGTGCAGCTTTTGTGAGTCCTGGCCGTAGAAGTTTGATTGCAGACGTTAAATTGACTTTCTTTTGACCAATACACAGCCATTACTGGCACTAAGGTAGAACATTCTTTCATCAATAAACTCAAGAGATCTCCGCTCTGTCCATAAATGAACTCTGGATTCATACCACTGGCGTCTCAAACGATAATGGCTTTGAATCTGTAAAATGCACCTTACGTACTTACCTCCCTGGCTCGGACCTGTCTTTGAAGTAACCGATTTCTAACTGTTCGTTGTGTCACTGTAGTACCAATTGTTGTTCGAATTTCTGCTGCAGACGCAATATGAAGTGTTACAGCCGTCCGACGGTTCGACAATCTTCCTTCTCAGAATTGCATCAGCCTTGAACTCGGTCTTCTTGAGAAAGTACTCTAAGACACTAAGATACACTATGCAAACACATACATCCTATCAAATATCTCACATATTATATATTATATAAATATTTTTTATATACATTTCAAATATATATCAAATATATAATAATATTAAACACCCCATTTTTGATGCCAAATGCCGAAAAACACTTTTCTTTTTTTCTAAAACAAGAGACTTATTTTTTAAAGTTTTTGGGTTCAAAAATTTGCCGTATTTTAGAATTTTATATGACATTTGTGAATTTTTATATTGTATTTTAGTATCCTATAGGTAATCTCATATACTACCTTTATCACAAATGTATTTCTTAATGTCGCCTTGTGTTATTTTTCTACAATTTTATTTGGCTACATTTGACACATATTGGTTATGAGTGATGCATTCAATATTTGGCTCAAAACTATCATGATCAAATGATGGTTATTGCTCCAAAAATTGAAAAGAAATCAAATCAAGCTTACCTAAAGTTTTCTGACAGCTGCATCAATTTGGAAAAAAATGTGAGCTTCCCGAGTATTTTATTTTGATGGATGGTATTATGAGATGAAGTCTAGGATTCACTTCAAAAGTGGTCGTGACAAGTCTTACTTATGAAAGAGAACAGAATAAGCTGTATTTGCTATTTTTCGACAAACGCAAGCACTTCCACTAAAAAAAATCTAGATTTTTTTCAATGTTTAATTTGTTATATATATATATATATA
>JAPMOQ010025704.1:48902-90482 GCA_026543055.1 Argiope trifasciata
ATATATGTATGTATGAATCTCTCTTTATACTTAATTGAGATTAAGTTTGAAAATCATTCATACATATGTTTTATCTTATATGTTATGCTGAGCACATATGCTTTGGGGAACACAGTAAAATAAGCATTTGCCCAAATAAACTTGCAGCCAGTTTTGTTGCAGTAACTATGTGTCGCATGAGGATTGTTTGAATTAATTATATTTTTAAAGTATTCTGGAAATGAGCTCGGTATATTGACATCAATAAACAGATACTTACAATAATGCATATTAGTAGAGTTTGAATTGAGATTTTATTGCTAAAAAAGAATGAGCAACATTCTATTTACTAGAAGCAACATTATCACCAACAGTAACTTAGCAGCAGTATTAGAAAAAGCGCACTAAGTAATCGTTAATAGTATGACTATTAAATATTAATTTTTTTTCAATGTATTATGGAAATGAGCTCCGAATATTGTTATAAATGGAAAGATTTTTACGACAGTTTATATTTTCTAGAGTCATGAATTTAGATTTTAGTGCCATAAAGAATCAACTTTAATGAACAGCATTCTATTTACTTGAAGCAGCAACATCACTAGCAGTAACTTAGCAACCACATTAACAAAAGTGTACTAAGTAATCGTTAATAACAAGTATTATAAATGATCATAATGCTTAATTTTTTTACAATACTACAAATGCATAGTTAAACTTTCTTTTTAAGTTATTCTTAAGTAACTATGTTATGCTTACTTAAAATCTCTGTATGTGTGTTTTATATAACCGCAAAGAAAAAGCTACTTCAATTAGTACAAGATAATGACGATGTCTCCACAATATCGTCTGATATTCTGAATGCAGTAAATTATCGCAAATTAAAAAAGATATCGCAAATTATATTTATGTTTACTTTGTACTAATAAGGCCACGAATACATATGGTTAACTCATTGTTCACAACACTAGGAATAACAAAGAAATAACTGAGAGTCATGTCTATGCCAGAAATCCTTTCAAGTAGGTGCATCTCTTCATCTGTAATGGGAGCGTTGATCATATATCATCACTATTAGTATGTCACCAAGGCAACAGAATCTACATGTTTATTTAGTGCAACTCTTCCCTATACTTTGAATATGATCAATAGAAAGAAAAGGTTTTCATGTAAACCATTTCATATTAGTATTACATTTTATCGATAAAATCCGATAGAAGATTTTCGAATATCTTTCTGTATTAGAACAAAAATTAATTTTGTGAAATTTCTGCAAAATAACTAATAAAATTATGACAAACATTTCTCTCTTTTTTAAAAAAAGTTTTATTACTTATATAGCAGTTATGTGAAAGGGAACTGCTTGTTAAGCAAAGTGTGAGGGTAAAAAAAGTTTCTATTGAAAACACACTATTCTAGATTTAAAAAAAAAAAATATTTACAACATTATGTTTTTACAAGGGCATTATGCATAATTTTAAATTTCTTCTTTTAAAATATACGTTAAATTTAAATAATGGAAAGATTTTTACGACAGTTTATATTTTCTAGAGTCATTTTTCGTTCGTTTTTCCAACAGAATTCTTTAGTCTTGTAAATACACAGGAAGAATTTTAATAATGAATGTTGCAATTTTAAATAGCAAGAAAATGCAACAAAGTAATATACCGGTCTAATTGGTCAGTTTTATGCGTAATCCGTGACATATACAGATTTTAAAATACATTTCCAGGAACTGAAATTTACAGAATTTTTCAACAATTCGAACTATTTTAGAAAATTATAATAAAACAGGGCGAAATATTTAAGAATATTTCACGTATTGAAAACTATACAGGATCTTTAATATATCAAAAATTTAATTTTCTTGCATTAAAACAAGAAAGTAAGACAGTTAAAAGTTTATTTAGTCACTTAAAAAATATTCACTCTGACTTTAATGACTTTCTTTTTTTTTACAGTCGTATTAGAAGGATAAAAGCCAATTCAGCTATATTTATCTTATTAATGGCTGCTTTGATTCCCAAAAGACCTCATTAATTAACTGATTATAGATGTGCATGGTAAAGTACACTACCAGTAAGCAAAATTCTTGATTACCAAAATTGCCTTTCGACATTGTTTTTAACATCATTTCCACCAAAGAAGTGAAAATAAGTAAGTGTTTAAGTGTACTTTTCAGCAAAATTCCTACTTAGCGCATAAACAACGAATAAAAATGAGAAAATTGAGTAGCTTCAAATTACTTTTTTTTTCCTGATTTGAAGTGCAGCTAATTAGCCGATAGAAAATGAAATCTAATTAATGGTAAGTATCCCCCTTCTTTCCCTAAAGGCTACTTTCTAAATCACACACTTTCTTTGAGATTTATAAAGATTAGGAATTTTAGATTGATTCCTCTTTTCTTTGGAACACTTTCCTAATTACTGTCGTTTTTGCTCACTTTCCAACTAATTTAAATCTTATTGAAGCAGAAGGGTGCTTTTCTTGTTTGTATTGCTTATATGAGTGTATTTTTAAATAATGAAGACTTTTTGATTTCATGGAAATCTTTGAATAGTATTTTTTTACCCTTAAAATATATTTGCATTAGTTATGAGTGCAAAGATTTAATTGAACAATTTTCGCCCTAGCAGTAAATGCAAAAAGGTCGTTTTTGAAGCGAAAGTAACATATCGAGAAAATTTTAGTTCAGCTCTGTAGCGCCATCTAGTAGATAAAAATTAACTTACTTATTAAAATCTACTTTTGTATGCTTTAAAACTTTCCGTCCAAAATTATTACATGTATTTGATCTTGTTAATCTGTTAATATTGAACCTGTATATATATTTAAATAGGTCGAAAAAAACTAAAAATTAATTTTAGTTTCAATTATTTTTAATTTAATTAATTTTTAAAACCTCTTCAGCTGATTATTATTAATATTATGAACGAGAAATTTCAGTTGAATCGATAGAAAAAAAGTTTGAATTGTTTATATATACAAGTATGTATTGACAAATTTCAAAATTTTAATTTTAATTTAGAAAAATGGAATATATTACAATTTATTTAAATATGAAAAACTATTTCCAAATGTATAGCAACCCATGCATGGCTTGAAGAGAATTAAGTTATTTCAGAAAATTAAAATCTTAAAGCTTATCTTAAAGCTTTAAAGTTGCTTACAAGTTTCACATCATAACAATATTTACTATAAATTTGTAATGTAATAATGAATTTTTTATTATTATTATTATTCATTAGGGGTTGTTAAAATAACGCATATAAAAGGTATTTTGCATTACTCTTTTTATCGTATTTTTTAAAACAAAAATAGAAAGTTCTATCAATTCATTTATTTTAAATTATAACCAGTTTCCTTCATGTGCAATAAGTGAATGTCCAAAGATAATCTTTAAATTTAAGGAATTGAAAAAAAATTATCACATGGCTTTTCCAAATTGTTTATTTATCTTTAAATTATTTTAAAGTTTCTGCTCGAATTCACCATCAAATTATGGACAGATGCTGATGAAAGTTTTATTTTATATATTATTCTTACATATAAAAAATATTTTATAGCGTTTATAAAAACACTTTACTCGTAAATTTTCAATAAATTATGATTTTTCTTTTTGCTTTAGATAAGAACTTTAAAAAAATAATACCTGCCTATGACAGGCTTCTTAACAAGATTTTTATTCATGATTGAGGTTGAAAGATGACATAAATTTTTAAATGCTACTATTCTTATTCTGTACTTACTCCTGAATAGTTGCGACTTTTTCAATAGTCGAATAGTTTTCTTTAATAATAATAGAATAGTTTTTCTTTTCATACTATTTTTTCCAATGCATTTTTCTGAAACTATTTTAAAAATTACCAACTCTTTCAGTGTATTTTCACTTCGATTTTTTTCCCTAAAATTTTGGATCATGCATTCGATAAATTAAATACCCTTTTGGAAATGATATCGATATAAATAGCAATAAACATTAAAAATTTCTTGCAATATTCGCCAAATTCTGAAATAACAGCGATTCTATTTAGCATTTTCAAGGAGTATTCATATAAAAAATTTCTTTGTCTTGATCATATAGTTCACGCCTTCAGGCCTATAGTTTTTCAAAATAATAATAATAATAATTGTTTTAACGACAGGATTTTTAATAATAACTTAAACAAAAATTATGAACAATTTCAACACTGGACATATCAACGTGGAATATAAACTTAGATGTATGGAAAAGAGAGAATTCGAAAGCCTCACAGATGAGGAAATGATGCAAAGGTGAAAATCCACCTATGCATAAATTTCCTGCAGTCGCGCATGTGAAATATGCTGTATTTGCATATTTATATGTTTCTCTCAATCATTAATTCGTTATGGCTTGCGAACTGCACGTTTTCATGTTTTTAAGCGAAGAAAGACTTATCCAAATGTCAAAAATATGCAATTATATAAAGCTAGTTATAAATAACGTATAAAAAATATTGGTTGCTTCATAAAGTCATAATCTGATATAAATTTTTTTCAATTTCTCTTATCAGTTCACACACTCTCTCTATATATTTATTTATATATCTTATTCAAATTTTCAATCGTTAATAAAATACTTTTATTCATCCACTCAAGTTCAATTACATTTTTTAAAACTTGTAGTGGAAGACACTTGATATTAATTCAGTTTTTTCAAATATTAATTCATTAATTAAATTTAAATTATCTTTAAAGAGAATAGTAATCGAAAACTTCAAATAGAGTTTTGGCAACTTGTAATGAAAATTGAAACCCACAGGCAATATCTCAATCAGTCGAATGCAAGAATTTCAGTATTTTTCAAGCGAAGGTGAAGAATCACAGTTTAGTTCTAGTGAAAATCATTAGATATTTGATAAAATAATTAATTTTAGTTTTATATTTGAGAAAAAAAATTCTTTTATTGAAGATACTTTGCAGGATATAAATTTAGGAATAAATACCGTCAGTGGCGAATCTTGTGGATTGCTGGAAAAAGTATTGTGATTATGTCATATGTATATACTTATTTATATTAATTGCAACTATTTAATAAAAAGTAACTGAAATAAAAAAATTGTTGACCTAATTAGGAATTGTCTTAAATTTTTTGTATTTTTCATTTCATTGACTCTTCTTGGGCTAACATGTTTGATATCATGTTTAAGAAATGAGAAGGGCTATCAAATTGAAAAATATGAAGTGGTCAGAAAGGGGCTTAGTAGTAAAGAGTTTAGCTTAATATTAGGTTCAGTTTTAAAGAATTTTATTGTGGCATCTACATTGGAAGTAGTTATGATGAAATCGTTCAACACAAATTCATATTTTAATAAAATATTCCGGAAGATTTCATTGGAATATTTTTCCTCTTTGAATTTATTCAAAATAAAAACAATACAAGTATTATTAGCTTCATATATCATTGCATGCATTGAGATCTGAATGAGTAGTTTAATGCTAATTATTGAAATACAATATGAGGAATGAAACGTATTATTATTTTTATTATTGCTTATTCTCGCTCTTGCAAATTTTCGATAAAGTTCTTGCTACGAAATTTCAACAAAAATGCACAAATTATCATTTATGTTATGTAACATCAGCTTTGGATATGAATGTGCAGAGTGAAGAATATATTAGGAGGTCCTAACAATTGTCCAAAATCACCTCACATACATAACTAATTGAATCCACTTATTCAGAAAGGCACTTGTATGGAGAAAGAATGTAGAAAACACGGGTATAAATATGTAGGTTTAGAATCATGATATAACAGAACATTTTATAGCGCAGGATGTGAATATGCCCGTAGGCTAAATGCAGAACAAAAAGGGAGAGAAGCGTGCAGCAGGAAGTTCATCTTTAAAATGAAATGCAATTGACTATTGAGCAACAGTGAATGGGCTGGAAAAACATGCATTCAAATACAGCTAACTAAAACACATTTGGTGATAATGCGTCAAGAACGAAGAGATTTTGATACCGTTAGATGTCTGATCGCAATCTTATCATATTAGAGTTTCCTATTCCGGTTCTTTATTGGACACAAAGATTTGCAAAAAAAATTTATTCTGGTAAAAGTTAACAGATCTTATTGAAAGCAAGTATTTAGAATAAATAACATATGGAAGTAATCATAATAGTAACTTACGAGAAAATAATATAGTGATTATAATTATTACAAATTGGATGCATAAAGCATGTTTCGCTGCATTTTTTTCACATCTATGTCTATTAAAAGATGAATATACAGACGTATTTTTCACTATGTCAGTGCAATCAGGAAATATTTTGTCATCATAAAGTCACCAAACATGGCGCATAGATAATTTAGACGAGATTATAAAACTCGTTGTTCTGCACTGAATTTTTTTTATTAGAATCTGTAGTATTTAATAATTAGGTGATATCTTAATATTTTTCAGATATAACTTAATTTTACATCAAGTTAAAGAAAAAAATAGCAGTGATGTTTTCAATTATACATATTTTGTCCCATTTCTTTCTATCTTTAATTAATTAAAAACGATTTAAGCCTATTTTGCAAAAATATATTCAGATGAAGAGATAAAAATTCGGTTTATTTTCTCTTCATGAATGTTGATAAGAACTGTTTTTAATGAAATTGTAGAATTTTTATTGGATTTACATATAATATTCAGAAGTATGCAATGGGGAAAGACTTTTTGAGTCCATGATTTTAAAACATTATTTTTCTCTTCTAGCCTGTAATTGAAAGTATAAAGATAGGGAATGCATAATAAAGTAACCTGAAGTGTGAAAGTTTTCTGATGTTGTACATAGAATTAGTATTTAGTGTTTTATCTACCCATGGGTTTACCAAAATTTCATTTTTACAATTATCAGTTATACGTAATATTAAATTGAATTATTTAGTAATCCTAATGAAAAAGCTTATCACCAGAGGTGGCCAGTGAAAAATAAAATTTAAAAAAAAACATTTGACATTGCTAGTGTACCAAATTCTCTTTCTGTTTCTGATTTATCGAGCATTCGATAAAAAAATATCAAACTTTTACTGCAAGTAGACAGACCCAGGAAGTAGATTTTACTCCTGAGCAATAAAATGTTTTTGTACACTATATGATGTTATTCTTCTGAGAGACAGAACAATTTATATTTTCAGCCTTATTTCTTTTTAGACGCCCCAGTTTGTCAAAGCCTTGAAATATCTGCCAAACACAGCGACGAGCACAATAAAGATTCAGCTAACGTGACTTGCAATCTTTCCGCCAATCCAGCGGACGTGACTTTCTATTGGATGATTCGTAATTCTTCGTCCAATCATACTTGGAGTACTCACGGAGACTCATATACCTTAGTAAAATTGAACGAAAGTGTCATTGAACTGTTTTGTTGGGGAAGGAATGAAGTCGGCTTGCAAAATTCCGCTTGTTCTTGGATCTATGAAGGTAAAGCTCATCTTAAAGATTGATTTACTTGTACATATGTGAATAGGATGATTAATGAATTATTGTTTTATACGTATTCGACCGTTTTGCAACTAACAGAGTTTTCAAGTTTGTTCTGTTATTTTATATGAAAAATTTTGATATTTTTTTTTGCAATGAGATTTTCACCTTAATATAATGAATTTTTAAATTTTATAAGATCTGTTTATATTAAATAAAAAAAATTAAACCAAAAAAATTTAAGAACTCTTTAGAGGTACAATAAAAAGTAAAAAATCATTTATTTAATTAGAAATGTGGTTGAAATAAATTTATATACGTGTAACGTACAGTTAAAAATCTTTAGGTATATTTTTTTCATAATCAATTTTTAATTGTAAGGAATAATTAGAGCTGGGTTTTATAACATAGCTTGTGCAATCACATTTTTTTATAATATAATATTAACTCTTCTTGCATAATATAGTTTCTATTGTATTTTGATTTCCCTGTTTTGTATAAGTATGATTTTTCTTAAAAATTCAATACGTTATTTAAACAATCTTTTAAAACATTTTTAATAATTTTTTTGTACTTTTTAACACATTTTTCGTGATTTACTAGGCAGCATTCCCACGGGACAAACTAGTGCATGCAATGGAAGCTCACATCTACCCGATAAACATCATATTCTCCCTATGGGACAGTGGCAAATGTATGTTGTGTCAATGTAACTATTTGTCATTGACCTATTGCAGTCATGTGATCTTTCCGAAGTAGAATGTCTTTTGAGAACAATAGTTGGCCTTGTGTGAACGCTTTTTTATTATACATTTTATAGAAACTTGTAAAACATTTTTTAAAAAATGAGCTGCAAAATGACGGTTCATGTGTGAATCATTATTGAATTGAATTATATCTATTGACTGCAAAAATTCTTATTTTTTTTTCTGAGAACTAAAAATTTTGCTTTTAGACAAAAAAAAAAGTTGCACAAAGTTTTGAAATTTTATGAATCAAAAAATAGATAAAAAAAACAACAAAATACTGCGACTGAAAAAATGCAACCAGTTAAGTTAACTGTAAGCCAGCAAGAGCTGGTGGCGTTATAAATATAACATTTTTGTAGTGCATTTTAGAATATCTGAAACATTATACATAAAAAAGGATCAAAATTAGTATTTAATAATTTTACACTTTCTTTCTAATAACCGGTGACAGGCAATGTGCATTAATCTAATAAACGTTTGGTTGTCTCAAGTTTTATGTAAATTCTCATTTGGAAATGCACTTATATACTTCAAAAAATTCTTAATTAAAATGCATCATGGTATTGATTTAATTATTATCTGACAGTGCTTAAATTATGTTTACATAAAATATTTTATACTTATTTAATCCAATTCTTATTAAAAAATATTATCATAAATGTTCGTTAATTTATCCTACATGTTACTTTACTACAAATAGTACTCTAGATAATAGTAGTTTGATTCCAAATATTCTGTGTATTTATTATATCGTTTTTATTGTCTGAATTTTTCGGACAATTTCTAGTTATCTATGACAAATATCTTCAAAACTATTGTGTACAAGGGTTGTTCAAATGAAAAGATAAGAAATGACACTCTGGGTATAAATGAAGACTGTTAAAAGTCTACACCATAGGTCTGAGCATAATGTCTTGTTCCTAGAATTTCTGTGGCCGTAACGATACCCAGTCCTTCACAGTGTCCTTGAAATCGCCGTTCGTGATGAAGCGCGTTCCTTTCAGATATTTTCAGATGTTTCTTTTCAGATGCTCTCCAGAGTATGCGGGTGCCCGCTCTAGCTCCTATCTACTCCGGAGATCGCATTCCTAGATGCCTCTTTCACGTTCTCCCATTACGGCATAGATGAATTAGTTAATGGTTACGGTGTTACTACGTTTCGTACCTTTTCATTTGAACACCCTTATAGCTTTGATCAAATTCTTAAATTGTGTTTTTGAATTGCTAAAGTTTTTTTATGGTTTTGAAATTGATAATTAAACAGAACAAAAATTGATAATCAAAATCTAAAATCTGGTATTATTAAAATAAATAGATCATACAATATTGCTGACATTCAATAAATTTATAATTTTTAATCTGCAAAAACCCTTAAGCATTTTTATTCTTGTTTATGAACGATTTTTACGCATGATGCCTTTTTGTATAATGGCAATCAAGCTGTTTACTTAAATCATTCATGTCAATTTTGAAAATCTTTATCTATATTTAATTGTTATTATTTTCGGTATGAATGAAAAATTTAAAAAAATGTGCCACATAAAGCCAATTATTCTTAATATCAGTCATTACATTAACTGAATACTAAACAGGGAATCTTTATAAAAGAACTATGTAATAAATTGGTATTAGATTTTAGTGCAAAGAGCTTTAAATGATTGGATTTTTCTCTACAAAAATTTAGCCATGTTTTGTCTTTTTTTTTCTTTCCTTCTTTCTTTTTTTCACAGATTCTGTTTGATTTTCAAGTAAGTTAAATAATTTCTTGTCAATAATAAGTTTTGTTAGGTATATGATAAAGATTAGTGATATTTTTTTATTAAAGTATAACTTTATTTTCTAAATAATTATCAACATTTAGGATGTTTATGACATTAAAAACTTTTTAGAGCATCACACTTCTCAAAATTTTGGAATTCCTTAGACATATTTTTATAACACGATTTGCAACGTATGCTGGAAATGTATTCGCATATTTACTTTGTAATTTTTTTTTAACTTGATAATGTTTGAATATCAGAATTTCCATATATATTTCCGGCAATGTTGATTTCATTTACTTGAAATCAATATTGCCGAGACATGAAAAAATGTTTATTCTCACGTTAAAAAAAACTTTCAGTGCTTGGTTTTAGGTAGTTAAATGTTATGGTATTGATTTGAATGATCAGTAAATCAGTGATTTGATGATTTTTATGCAAAAAATACAGTAAAAAAATTTGTGAAAACCGCGAACAAGCCATTAAAAAACAAAGTTGTATTGAAATAAAGCTTGGTTAAGGGGTAGGAGAGTACTCTATAAAACCATAAATGTTTCGATTGTAATCAGATTTAATTTTATCAGCTTAAGAACCTTATACATCAACAATTATCTTCATTCTCTCATCCTGGACAATGACAACCGATTCCACTGGTGACCACGTGTGTACAACAATTCACTTAACAGAGTATTAGAAATTCTTAATTTTTTTGAGTATCATCAATATTGAGATGTTTTTATTCCTTAGAAATCTTCACATAGATGAGATATTTTTTGATTGCATAAAATCCATGTGTGTTCGTGTTCATGAAGCCACTGCCAATTAAAGTTTAAATTGCATTTTAGTCGTTAACATCCACTATTCCTTTTGAAAATCGGTTTTAATACCTGAAACTACGTATATGATTCCCATAGTGAAAGATATATAAACGACAAGCAGTCATCTCTATCAATAGCTTTTTCTATCTGATCAATGTTATCAAAATGGTCTAATCATCCTTGTGTTTTATCTTTGAAAACCTTCCTGATTTTGTGCCTGCCTGGATAATCTGATTGAGTCCGAACATAATTGGAAAACAACTAGAAGGCAATTCAGCTGGTCATATAAGGCGTAATTGGTCATTCAACCGTCTGCAATTGAAGGCCTAGCAAGGGCTCTTTTCTGATACTGTTATCCGATGTTGTCTTCGAAGTAAAAATCGTAATAGCTTCGTGCTTTGTAGCAAAGAAAGAAGTTGAACTCAAAAAAAGAATTTAAATGTACTGGGGCGTCAATTACTTTCTACTTTGGAATGAAGTAGTACTACACAAATTTTCTTTTTCTTCTGGTATATTGAATTCTTTAATATATGAGTGAATTCGAGAACTGTTTGCTTCAAAAAAAGTTGATCTATACTGGTTTGTTGTTTCTTATGGCATTTGCCATTAGACAAGCTCACTGTTACGGTGTGTTCCTTGTTTTTGTAGCTCCAACTAGGGCTAAGAGCACGACTTTATCCCTCACACATCATTCATTCATTTGCACAATCCTTTAATACAGGAGGGCACATTTACACATGGTAGAACAGCGGAAGAACAACCATGGCTGAGCCGGGACTCGAAATCAAGAAAACCAAACGAAGGGGAAGACGCGCTATACCAAGAAGCCGCCGCCGTATTTGTAATAGATATTACCATACCAAAAATGTTCTGTGATTTTATGAAAATATTCTGAGAATATCCTTAACATTATCTAACAATTAATTCGTAAAATCTTAAGATTATTTAAAACCTTCGCAGAAGTTCTCCTTTTTACATGAATTGAAGCTTTTAAACTAATTTTGTTGCAGATAAATACATAATAGTTCAAGTTCAGTGTAAATGCTAAATACGTTGAATTTTGTCTAGTGTGAGCAGTTATACTTTATAGTCTGCGTCTGAAATGGTCAGTAAAGGGAAAAGTTTTTAAAAATCAGAATAAAATATGGAATCAAAATGTCTTTATTGACCCTCAAAATAACATCAATTGCCCATAATCATGGATGACATCAACCATAAAACTGTTGGAATAATTTATCAAATGAATTTTTTGAGTTCGATCAAAGCATAGATATTCCACGTCTTAACATACACGGTTAGGGTTTATGATAGGGCTTTTTTGAAGCATAGGGTGGGGAAGAAGGAAAACCTTGAGGAAATTTGATAAAAGCTTCATAGATTTGGACCAAAAAGTTGCATGAAGGAATATCAGTATGCGAACTTATATCATCACGCAACAGATTCTATTTTTCACATCTGCATACTTATTGATAAACATAATGGAGGTTCAATAGCATGGGTTACTCATCAGCTTCTTGAGATTCTGAGCTGCGGGTTGCTCTTTCGGAACAAATATTTGGTGGACCATTCCGATGTTTTTCAATCTTTGCTTCGAGTGCAATCAAGAGTATCTTCAATTTGGACATCTGTTGGCAGCTCATTATGAATCTTCATTTTTCCTTCTGAATATGTTTAAACTTGCCATATACTCATTTTCCGCTTGTAACGTCTCTTTTGTAAACCTGAACCGACAAAGCAAGCATTTCTCGTCAGCGTTTTTGTAATTTGTATTTTGGGATTAATTTGTGTTTCATTTGTAACTGTTACTTCATTTCAAGTTTACGTGAAGTCATGTCACTCGATTGTCATGCCCCCCCCCACCAAAAAAAACCTCTTCAGTTTTTTTATGTACATCGCTGTGCATTATTTCTTTGATTGTCTGGGCCTATTCCGCCTTCAGAAAATCAGAAGTTATTTCCGAAATGTCTATCCATTCATTGAACTGTTTACGAATGGACTGGTGAAAATCTTGTAACATCCAATGAAATACATTACAGTATAATGAACTGAGTAATATAGCCTAATTGAATATGATAGTTTTTTATTTGCAAATTTATTAGACGAAATAAAAATATTTACATATTTTAATATTGTAATTTCTCTACATAAATCTTTTCTTTCTTTTCTGCAATAAGATTTATAGAAATTTCAAAAAATTTTGTTCTTGAAATTATATTTTCACAAGAAATTTTCATTTTTATTTTAGGTCAAATTAATACTTCCCATGACACAGATGTGATCTTCATCGTCAGTTTTGTTGCCATTTTGTGTTTTGTTATATTTTTAATATCATGTCGTAAAATATTCCAAAGAAAACAGAAAGATACAGTTGTAGAAAACAAAGAAGTGATAGGTTTGAAAGGTAATTTTAAAAATGGTTTGTAAAATATTAATAGAAGCATCTTTGGTATACTGTGATTTGTAAATAGTTGTGATTTTGTGCAAGATATTGAGAAATAGTGTTTAATTATATTTTATATATAAATTGTATTTGTGTAAGTATTTAATTATATTTTATATGTAAATAATCTTTGTGTTTAACTAATAGACAAGGTGTGAAACTATAAATATTCAAAAATTTAAATAAACTTGCTCATTTAGAATTTAAAAACGAGTTGTAAACTCTATGTAAAATGCAAAAACCTCAAATATATAAAATATTTTAATTACGTTTTTATCAAATAGCTATATAACAGAATCATTTTAGTAAACAAGTCTAAAGAGTGAAATTAGAAGATGTATATATTGTTCTTTTTCTGTTTATCTTATAACTGTATTTTCTACAAGTTATTGTTCCTTTCAATTTACTTTATATTAATGTCATTTCCTTTGAAAATTTAATTATTTGCTTTAACTACGCACCAATAAAATAATTCTTTTCAACTGTTCCTTGGTCTCACTTCTCTACTCTTTTTTCTGTACTCAAGATTTTCTGTACAAAGAAATTTTAATGTATTATTAAACTAATATGGTGATTCGTTTGATTGTATAGTTTGTCATTTCTGTAACATTTTTCAACAAGGATATTGTTTTTATACAAATGTATTCTTTTATATATATATATAACTATTTTAAGTTTTATTACATCAGCACAAAATAGTAATTGGAACTGTTAAACAAACAAAACTATCTTTTTCTCTTATTGATTTTAATTCATATGAAGGCAGATAATTAGGTAATAAAGCTTTTTTCAAAACTAAAATATTATATCATCTGCAGAGTTGTCTTATTTAACTTCTGAGTTTTGCGTCTCAAAATATGAAAAAGCATACCGTTATTTTTGATATTTATTCAAATAGATATTTTTCATTTTAATAAATGAGTCATTCCGTAATTATCAGTAATCATAGAAATAGGCTTCATCTGAGTTACTGGAAAATTTCTTAAATTAGTGGATAACGTTTAAAATAATTATGAAATAATAAAAGAAATAGCAATAAAAATAAATTATTGAAGAATAAACTCAAATTATTTCTCCTTGTACATTCATACTACTCACACATTCACTTATAGAGAGAGAAAGTGAGGAATTTATATTATCAGAGAGCCATTATTTTCAATATAATATTCCGAAATGCTTCTTTTCCAAGTTAAGGCCTAGTACAAAGCTGTGTTTTCGATTTCCGTAAGATTAGAAAAAAAAGCTGGGTATTCATTTGTTAGAGTCTACTTATCCTCGGGTTATATAAAGAAGCTAGATATTCTTTTACGCCAATGCTGAGTATATGAACAAGACAAATTCTTGACAAAAATTTTTATTTAGATTTTATTCGCAGCCATATAATTAATAAAAACCTGCTTTATATTTAAATATCGAACTTTCCTTTAATGGAGCTTATTAAAAAAAGTTGTCATAATCTGCGGGGGAAAAAATACTACCCTATTTTTTTTTCTTTGATGATTAATGTAGCTGATTCACCACTGTAAAAAATTCCTTAACAAGATTCAAGATATTGAATACATGTCTAGAAACAAATTTTCGCCGAAACAAATGATTACGCATAGTTAATTATGGGTATAAACATTCTTCCTATTTTCTCAAATCTTTAAACTCTGCAAGATATTTTTCTTGCAGCAAATAAGTAAATAAATTTGGGGATACTTGGCAGTTTTCTGTTTCTTAATTTGTAAGAGTGTACAAATGTTACTATTTTGTCAATCGATATTATTTAAGGTAACATATTTTTTAAAAATTACATTGCGAAAAAAAAACATTATGTTTCTAATTTTCTCCCTTTTGCTTATGTATTTATATTAACTTTTGTCAATAGAGAATAGCCTTTAAAGATTTTCCAACAGTTCTAAAAATGTCTTGTAACAACCAATGTTAATTTAAAAATACAAGTGCCTGAATATTATTTAAATTATATAATGTTCCCACCAAACTCAGACAAGAAAAAAAATTCTGAAAAAAAAAACTCGACAATATATGTATATTATATAAACCAGATAATTTAGAAGTTTATAAATTATTGTGAAAAGATGTTTCCTTAAACAATTATTTTAAAACATGAACTATTTTAGATGCTTTCGCAATTTCGCTAAAACAATTCTTAAACTAACAATTTTTTTAGAAATAGTGTTAACAGTATATAATTTGTTTTTGTTCCTTAAAAAGGAGGAAATTAACCCTTGAAGCATATCGATCCAATCTTAAAATGATGGTTATAAACAAAATTATTTCAAATTTGAATCATTCCCAGTTTTTCCTTAGAAATTCTTTTCAATTCTTGTACTAAAAAATATAGTACCGTTATTTACTATACTTTTAATAGTGTAACATGAAAGTTTTCATTAATTTTCTTATTTGGAAAAATATGTTTGTATTCTTTGTAAAGGAATTTAACAATATTGAATAATTATATATGATATATATGTACTTATTTATTTTATATATATAGTAAATATATATATACTTATAATAATATAAACTGTTATGCATTATTTTTTTTATGAACTTTCGAATAGTTTGACAGGGAATTTATTTCTATATATCATTTTTACTAGACGGTGGCACATGACATAAAAGTATATTCTTCACATACTATTGTTCTATGTGTATGCGGGTACCTACAGTTTTTCACAACTTTTTTATTAGTTATATTCCTATTATATTCCTTAAAGTTTATTTAAGTTTCTTATATTCCTTAAAGTTTACATTCCTATTTACAAAAAATGTACAATCTTTACGTATAAACTAGTCTTCATTTAATTTCATTTTGATGTCAGTTTTATTTGCTCAGATAGCAACTGGAAAAAATAGGAAAAATGCAAATGAATTAATTATTCCCCCATCCTTGGTCATCATAAAAGTTAAAAAATCATTAACAATTCGGGTTTATGAAATGCTCTGTTTTTAATTTTGCTACGTTGCGTTAAAATTATGCCTTCAATTAACATGCAGGTAAGTCGTTCCCATTTATGATGCCTTTTATCAGTTTATCGCTGTTAGTTTTTTAATTGACATATTTTATTAAAATTTGATAGTAAACAAAATGTAAATTCATAATTACAGGCGAATATAACGTTTTTAAGTAATCAATGTATCTTGATTCAAAAAACGAGCAATTACGCAGAAATTTACTTTTTGTATTTGTTTTTTTATTCAAATAATACTAATGTCCAGGATTTGCAGAGTTGTCTCTTAGCCATCAAAAACATTTCCTTCCTTATTGTTTTCTTAAATCATTTCAGAAGTTCTTGAATGAAAGGGTTTTTCCACATCCGTATAGGATTGTCAGAATATTATTTTCAAATGAAGATGTCAAACTGGTTTTTTCTTCTTTTTTTTTATCTTTAGCTGCAAAATTATTCCGGAATACATTATTTATACACAACTTTTTATTCATTTGAATCATTAAAAAGTCATAAAGAAAGGCCACAGGATGTCATAATCAAAACACATCCGCGTTTTTATGATGTTTTACTTATAAAACCTGTTTTATATTTGCAATTTCGTATGTAAGGAACTCTAACTATCCCCTGTTCAGCCCAGACTATGGGGATAAATTCTAAAATGATAGATAAAAAATGAAGTATAGTGTTTCACATTATTTTTCTTAAGGAAAAATGATAATTTTTAGTGAAGGTTTATACAGTAATTCATTTGCATTCATTTGCAAATTCAATTCTAAAAATTTGTTTAAAAAAAAAGAGTTACTGATTATAAGCTAAAGGTTGATGGCTATTATAGGTCATTTTTTTCACTTACCTATCTTAAATAAAGAATATACACTTCAAGGTAAAATATCAGCAGTTATTGTATTTTTGTAATAAACAGGTTACCAATTTAATTTTGCAAAATTATTCATGCATAAGGAATTTTTGACCGTTGAAAAAAGGCAACAATTTAAATTAGTTTTTTTCTTCTTTCTTTTAAATCATCTTTTCTATCAAGGATCTTCTGATACACATAAATTCATTTCATTGATGTCAACTCATTCCTCCATCATTTTGTTAAATACATTTCGACATTTATCAAAATATTTGGTATTGAAGCATCTTTATATTTCATTTTAAACAAGCACAAAGAAATATGTTACATTGAAATTTGAATTTTTATTATTATTGAAAGATAGATTATACATTTATTGACACAATGTATAAGTTTACTCTATAAATAGTATTTTAAATAATAAATAAAATTAAATGATTAGCTATATAATTTATGATTTTAGAAATTAGAAAATCAAAAAATCATAATATATAGCTAATAAAGTGATCAAATTCCGTGAAATAGAAAAATATAGAGATGAGTGCGTGTATTAATGTTTTCTATGGCAATGCAAATAAACCATTGCCAGCCATAAAAAGGAATATTTCTTTGCCTCTCATGCCCAAACTCAATTAATTTATTCTTTCTTTAAAAGAAAAAAATATTACTATTAATTAATATGAACATGCTTATTGAATTAGCGAGTTCTGCCATTTAGTACCCTATCTAGTATATTTTTTGATAGCTTACTACAGATTTCAAAGAATTCAAAATGCTGTAGATTTCTATAATTTTGTAGATTCTTCTCAATTATTTACAGTTTTTAAAGTTTTAAGAAATATTTTAAGTTATTTAAAAATGAATAAATTCCGTGTAATAAAGATTTTCTTTGTGTAAATCTAATGCCATGTATTTTCTTTTATATCTAAAGGGGTATGTAAATATTATTTCAGTTGTATTCAAATATTATTTCAATTGTATATATTCAAACTAATGACTTTTTTACTTATATACTCAAATGTTTCATTTGATAAAAGCATGTCTTGCAGTTGCAAAATGTCTGGAATGAAAATGGAAATTAATTTTTACAGATTCAATTAAAAATGAAATTAATTAAATTTTGTAAATTATTATCTCATAAAATGAATTGTTTTCATTTCTTCTTTGTCATTTTAATATTATTATAAACATATCCATTTTCATTTTTCATTTTAATATTAAATCAGCTTTCAATTCTTATTTTATTATGGCGCTACAAAAAAGAATATAAATAAATAAATAAAATAGCAATAATAATAATAACATGAAAAGCTTTCATTTGAAGGAAAATAGTGCAAAACTAATATTTTGCAGCCATATCCTCCTTCTGAGTTTAGAAATCCTCAATAAAATCTGAAATTCAATGAGAATTATCACGTGTCACAATTTATCTTTAAGCATGATAGGTATTTGAAGTTGTTTTCAAATATTTTCACATTACACCTACTTAACCAGAGCTCTTCTTTTGCTTACTTTTAAACTTTATTAATTAAATTTGTAAATATTTTTGTAATTTAGATAAATACAATCATAATGCAAATTTTATTCGAATATATTACTTTAGTTTCAAGTAATGTATCTAAGTACATCTAACTATCCATAATAATGAATGATTTTCTCTGTTCATAAGGCAATATAATATTTTTTAACTCTGTTACTCTCTATATTATATCTAGATAGAAGTAAAAAGCTACATTCAGTTTTAAAAACTAGCAGCATGAAGAAATTTAGCTTCATAATGAATTTAAAGTCATATATATGTATATTTATTATTTCTATCTAAATATTTTTGTTTTATTTAGATGCATTCAGGCAGCACTTAGTATTGTTATAATTTTTTCAAAAAGTAGAATGCCTTGATGTAAATGATTGTTATGCATTATATTTCAGTGAATTATTTGTAAATATTAACTAGTATATAAATGAGTATATTAAAGTCTAAATTAATATATGTTAATTTAATTATTAAGTTGATGAATTAATTATTTCGAAAGCGTTTTTGTGTTTTTGAAAGCCCGATTTAAGAAGATAAATATATCAAAATGACTTTTGTGAGTTATTGATGCTTAATAAGAATTTTGAACAAATTCTAAATATTTATAATTTTGAACGAAATTCTTATTAATACTTTTAATAAAATTGGCTTTTTGTTCTTCTATTATCCAAAAGATGGCAGCACGTACTATTGCATATGTGAGAACTCTAACCAACGCACGCAAAATATTAAGTATTAAATAACTAATTAGAATATTTTATATTTTTGAAAACATCAAAACAATTTTACATTTATAATTAGGAATATCTCAAAATATTTTTAAATAAATAAATCGTTAGTCACGTCTTCGTGCTGCACGAAAGTATTTATAGACATTGGAAATATTTAATTAATTTTTAAACTAGAAATATGATGTCACAAAGAAATAATTCAAGAATTTTTCCTTTACATGAAACATGAAGTTTATGAAATCAATAGTAATTCAACTCAAGTATTTTAACTTTAGATAAAGTTTAAGGATTTTCACTTACAAATTGCTTTGTTATTTATTCGTTTGCTTCTTGCCTAGTAGATGGCAGCAGAAGTCAGAGCTATTTTCTTCCTATTATTTTCTTAATTTTAGTTTAAAAAGTTAAAGGAAAGAATGTATTTTCTTCAATCCTGCCATATAACAATTTGTTAATTTAATAATATGTAATAAGCTATACATTTTTGGATAAAATAAATTGAAAAAATTCAGCATTATATTAAAATAAATTGAAAAAATTTAGCATTATATTAAAATAAATGATGTAAAAGAAGTACGTAATCAGAAGTGAAACAAACCTGTTGTATTTGTTTTAAGTGAAAATGATTTTAAAAGAATTTAAAGCTTTTTTTTCTTTCGTTTAACATAAATAAAAACAAACTAGTGTCACAGAAAAAGTTTGCATTTGCTGATCAAAGCGGAAAAAATAGTTTCTTCTCTAGTGTATATTTCTTTACTTATGTATCTTTATTACATTGCATTAATTTATAGCGGTGAGTAAACTTCATTTGGCTATTTTTAACATGCAGATCATGTTAATTTATTAAGTATTTTTTATCTTTTTAATTTTCATAAGGGGATTGTATTATTTCTGTTAAAAGGAAAATATTACATTTGCTTATTATATGCAATATAGTGAAAACATGTTTGTGAATTAATATTTTCGTTGCTCCATTTATAAGATGGCGTCTGCAGTCAGATGTTAAATAACTGTGTGAAATCAACTAACCCATCACCTGAAAGTGAATGTTTAACCAATCTCCTGCCACCAGAGCATTCGAAAGCAACAACGAAGAGCAGATATGTTTCAACAAATCAAAGAGTGAGTCTTTAACATTCCGATGGCTTAAGATTATTTTATTTTTGTTTTTCTTGTATTCTTTAACTTGAATATTTATATTCTTGTGTACAGTATCAGGTTTCAAATAACAATACGAGAAAATACATGGATAAAATCCTGCTGTGCTTTTAGTTTCCTAACCTCAAAATCTAGTGAAGTATATATCAATCGAATGATGTTAAAAATATGATGATATATTGGTATATTTCTTAATTAAAATGATAAGTTTACTTGTTTTATAAATAAAAAATAGCCGAATAAACAATTATATTACCTATAATCTAAACAATTATATTACCTATTTAAATCTTAATTCCATCCTCCATAATCATGATTGTGATCTCATCATTCTGTAACAAGTTAACTAATTCATACATTACTGAATCCATAAATCAAATGTTTATCAGAATATACAGATTGACTGATGGGATTGCATGAGTTTGATAATGCCTTTTTTATTCTCATGAGATAACTATGAACTGATAATTATATTTCTATTTATTTTTCTAGCAGACATTAGATTTTAACAATGATGAAGCAAAAAGAACCTTATTGTTCAATAAATGAATATCATTTTTAGATGTAAATATTTTGGAAAAAGGTGAAAAAAATTAAGCATAATGAAAACATGCGTAAAAATTCTGTTGAAGAAATTGAGAAATTTAGAAAGAAAAAAAAACCTATATATCAAATTTTAAAAAATCATGAAAATTACTCATCGTTTCTACGTCAAATTTTGATTTCATTGGTGCTGTTCCATTCTTCTGGTTTCTTCATGTTTCGAAAGTTTTTAATATACATATTTAATTTTCAAATGCTCTTATATTGCTTTGTATTAATTTAAAAAAAAATTAACGCCAGAATTTTCAGAATCGATAAATTCAGTACAAATGCTAGATTCATGCTCCAGATCTACATTTCATATTGTTCGCCATTGATATACAAAATATTTTTAGCTATACCTAAGCTCCAAAATACCACATGATGTAGAGGTATAGACCAAGAAGTCTGGAAAAAATACAATTGTCTGCTTTTAATTTTTTGATGATGATACCATGTTCAACAACGGAAAGACAGGTGTGGTATCTTCTGAGGGTAAGGCTCCTGAGTTCCCAAGAGCTGAAGTCAAGTTTCTTCCTCATATGATGATGAACTCACACACTCAGGGGCACAACCCCTTTTTACAGGGGGTGGGGGTCTTTTAAATACCTCATAAATAGAACACAGAATAAGAAACAACCGTCTCCAGATTACGGGGAAGACGCTCTTCCCACTTGACCAGGACGCCATCTTTTGATTTTGTATTTTGCTTTTATCATCTGATGTATAAATTTCCGATAGAAACTCTAAAGCAATTAGGGTTTGTTTTAGAAGACGTATCTTTATCTATAATATGCAGCATAATATTTAAGAAGGTGTGGGGAACCAAATATGGTTGGGAAATTCTTTTTTAATAAAATTGTTATGATTGGCATTTTACTATTGTTAATATCACTTACTTAAATAGATAAATCATATAAAAATAACTTTAATTTGAAATTTCTGTTCCGATTCAATATCAGAAATTATTGATAATTTGTTTTTATACTTAAAAGTCTAATATTAGTGAGGTTATGAATATTCCGTCAAAAGATAAGGGCATAAATAAATGTTTGTAACTACTATTTTACACCTGATTTTTTTAAAACTTTTTTGTTCAGAAATGAGATCCGTCAAAGGCCGGATGTCATTTGATCTTTTAAGGCCAGAAAAGTAATGTAAATGAAAGTTTGGATTCTGAAGAGGGAAACATAACTTTTGTTAATTTAGAAAAAAGTGAGGTACGTAGATTCAGGAAATAATATCATGTATAAGATAAACTAAAAATTAAGTTTCGAGTTTAGGAATTAGTTATATACTAAAGTCCACTTTTAGAGCAGTACTAGAACTATTTGGGGATGTACCTTTTACTTTTGAACCGCTGTCTGATGACGAGGAAAACATTTGCCTCTCCAAACTTCCACATCCCACCAGCGGGAGGATGTTTGTATCCGACGGATTCTTAGGTGGAATGAGGTCTCGAACTTGAAATCCTCCATTTCCGAAGTCGAGACCTTGTCCGGAGACCACCACTACCTTTATGGTTTCGAAGAATGTTATTTACGCGAAATAATTTAAAGATTTCCTTCTCTTTTAAGCTGATATAATATTAATTTTTTCACCGGAAATTGATTTTCACTGCTTTTTATAAACATACACATTAAAAAATGCAAACTTCAGCCTCAAAAAAATATCACTTTACTTGACCATAAAAAAGAAATTTTAATATTTCTTATGATATTAGTTTTGCACAAAAGCTGAAAATAGAAATATTAACAATAGCGATTTCTTATTTACTTTTTTAATGAATTCTAAAATCCTATTGATATTTTCATACAAAAAATAAGTAACTTCCTTTGAGTGGTTTCCATTTTTAAGAATTTGGGGGTTATCATGATGACCAAATTAAATTTTCAAAAAAACTTTAGATTAATGAAACTATCATCGTTGTAATGGCATTCTCAAAATTCACTAAGATAAAAAGAAAGAAGATGCCAATAAATTTTTACAACGGTTATGTGCATTGCAAAATTATTTTATCGACAAGGCAACATAAAATAACTTACCAAAGTAATTAGAAAATGATAAATGAACTCTACGTTTACATCTAAAATTTTCTCATTATATTGTTCACGATATTTTTATGATCGTAAATGGATTTCATTAATACTCCTTAATTATGGACTGCATTTCAAAATAAAGGGAAATAAAAAAATTCTAATCAATTTAACTAGTTAATTAGTTACTTTTGAAAAAAAATGTGATCCATCAAAATAGCACAAATCATAACGCAAAGTGTTTTTATCCTCTTTGTTTTTACATTATTTATATATATTTTTAAACGATACTAATTATTTCTCTCTCTCTTTCTATGTGTAAGGTCGACAAGAAATAAGTTACCCACTTCAGAGGGCTCTAAAATGCGTTCTATAAACTTAAATGAGATAAAATTTGAACTACAGATTATTGAGGTGATGCGCTTTGCATTTATTAAATAAAAACAATTTGTGTGAACATTCATCATTATGTAGTGTTGCAATATATATGAAGTCATTTAATATGGTTTATAATTGTTAAATAAAGTAAAATTAAAATTCCTCAATATGTTCAAGAACCATATTTTCGATATATTACCGGAGTGGTTCTGCCAGAATATTAAGAACATGGCGCCGAATGTTCTTCTTTAGATCTGATAGATATAATGACCCTTGAAGGTAGATATCGTCCTTCAAATAACCTTACAACACAAAGTCTCAAGGGGTGTTGTCCAGTGAGAGAGGAGGTCATGCTATCAGGAAATGATGGCTGATAACCTGTGCTTCAGAGAAATGCGGTATTAACTGCATGTTTATTTGATGATCATTATAAGGTGGTGCATGATTCTGAAAGAAAATGATGTTTAAAAGGCCTACATTCTGCAGAAGAACTGGGATTACAAAATACCTCAGCATATCATGGTACCGTTGTCCCGTGATGAAACATATCTGGATTCCCTTTGAAGTTATATATTCAAAGAAATACGGGCCAATGATAAAGGTAACATAAAACCGCACCATACAATCACTTTTTCAGGATTCAAGGGGTTTTCTGCAGAACGTGTTTTCATTTGCCCAAATTTGACACTTGCTGTTTTAATTAGCCTAATGAGGCAAAAATGGGCCGCATCACACCATAGACAAATTGAGTCAACGACCATTCAAGAAGGGAACTAAAGTTCAAAAGTTTTACGAATCGCTAAGTGAAACTTACATCAAGATGTGCACATACTTGATTTTTTTTTTTTTGGTTGGAAATAAAAAATATGCCGTACGTTTTTTCGTATAGTTAAATAAGGCACAGCCAGAACACGGGAAAAGGCTGGAAAACTCGATATTTTGCTATGGCAGCTCAGGCGTGTCTTCCTGCAATTTTGAAGTGTTTGCTCCCTTGAAAAAGACCCGAAAGTGAAGCACTTAAACACGGACGGTGAAATCAGGGAAACTGCGTAGGACGACTGAGTTACTGCACTGTCACAGAAGTTTTGGGAACGACTAATCCTTTTGGCTCGTTAGCCAATGGGATCATTATGTTCAGACCTATAACTTTGAATAAAATTTTCATTTACACCTACAATGTCGTTTCGTACCTTTTCATTTAAACATCCCTTGTAGATTGCCTATCAGGAAACTCGAATAATAGTCACTCAATAAATTATAACAATCAATCTGCTGTAATTAATTGATAAGAGTTTTGCTTCAGAAGTTTCTAAAATTATTTTTGCTTTTATCTACATTTCAATTCATATATGAGCTTGTTATTTGCACAATCTAAAGTAAAGTATAAAAAGTTTTGTGCCCCACAGGTGGGTACTATTTTTGGTAGTTTTGGTTCATGCTCAAAGGTGATTCTCCAAAACGGTAAAGATTTAAACCATCTATATAGTAAAAAAATAATTCTGTGGATTGAAAATAGTTTTTTATAACTATTAATGTAAATATTTGAACAATAGGAAAAAAATAAAGATACCTACTGTTTTAGGGGCTTTCTCTAGTAATAGTTAACCTATAAAATACTTCTTCCTTTTGAAGCATCTTGAGTAGTTGAATTAACATTGTCGTGATAGCTCAGGGGGGGGACTTAGGCTGAATTCTGATAATCTTTTCCTATAAAAATATATGTCCTGTGGTAAGAGATAGATTCCATTATTGGCAAAGAGGTAATCGAGCCTACATGCCTACCAAGGAAGTTATTATGAACTCCTAAACTTGATGTTTCTCATTTTAATATTGGGGTACCCTTCCAATAAGAGAAGTCTAAAAAATAAAAATTATTTATCTTTAATATGGGATGATGATAGCATGTCTCCCCGTGATCTGGGCGTAACGGATTCGAGCCCTGGTTCGGGCATGGCTGTTATTCTGTGTTCTATCTGTGAGTAGTGGGAATGCAAAACCCCTGTAAAAAGGGGTTGTGCAAGCGAATGTAAAGCATGAAGTAGCTAAGTCGTACTCTTGGCCCTAGTTGACGTTAATGAAAAAACAAGGGACACAAATTTAGGCATAAATCTCTGACATCTTTCTGTCAGTGGGCTTGTAAAGTGCCATAACAACATCAACAGGGAATGATGATTTTTTATTATAAAGGGAATTCAAAACTGTAAATGTATATTACAAAGTACCAGTTATTAATGTGTATTAGAAAGTATATTTCTAGATATTATTGTATATTACAGAGCACGTTTACATAATATTTTACCGTATTTGTTGATCCGATGAATTTCTAAAATCTGAAAACCCTTTCCCACCATTACATAATCTTGGCATCACATGCGTGATCGAGCTTTGCACTCATCGTGCAATGACCTAAAAAGAATTAAATAAATTTGGAAGCGTAACCATTGTGGGGAAATTTTGATATTTGAAATTTTGATATATATAAAGGGGCTTGGAGACTGGTATAATCTGTAATTCGCTAAATAAAATTGGGAAGACAACCATCTTGGCGACATCTTAGCATATTGTGTAAAATAGGGCTTGACGATTCTGATGTTTAATTTGAAAATTGCCAAGTAAACCCAATGGTCTTTAAAATAAACATATATCTGCTGTAATGCTGAATTTCTGCTAATTTCCGGCATGCATTTTAACTTTTACAATAATCTATTTACAGGAGTTGAAATTGGAAATGAGAGAAGGAAATGGAGAAACAAGTTTTCTTCTGACACGAGAACAGAATGATATCCCGAGGAGAATCAGAAGCAGTCAATTCTGAGTTTCATTCAATTTCCACTCTATCATTAGTTTTCCGATTGCACTTTTTTTTATCATAACATATTAGTGAAACGCACAAAAATCCACATTTATTTATTTTTTTCCATACTTTGCATGTCATTTTCATACTTGCTTCTTTTTGTTTAGTGAGCAACTTATACAATCTTTATTAAATGCCTATATATCTAAAAATAAAAATTTTAGTAGAAAAGAAGATATTTAAATACATTTTTTACATGAATACCCTTAGTTACAACATTGCTTATCTTACATTAGGAGATGTTTTGCATTTTTAAATCCAAATTGGGATTATACCACTGTCTTAATACTTGTAGCTCATTGATTAAAAATGTTCTATGTTTGTATAGAGATTTTGAAAGCACTTTAACATTTTGCACTCCGATGTCTCCTCTCAGGCCCAATTCAATGCAGTGCATCATTTTGTCGTTTTATATAATTAATTTCTTAAACTTCGTTGGCAAAAATAAGTAAGAGTGGTAAAAATATGTAGATTAATTTTCTGGGAAAATTCAACGTAAAAAATCATCTGTAATAATTTTTCAGAGAAATGAACAAGTCCTCTTATTACGCAAATATTTATGCATAGAATGATTTTTCGGGGGTCTGAGGGTTAAAGTTCAAAATACTAATTTGTAAAGCTTAAATTAATAAACAATTTATTTAAATATGATTAAATATGACTTTTTCTTTAAATCCACCCATCTTAACCCAAATTATCTTCATATGAATTTTGAATACTAAATAATTATGTTTATTTATCATTTTTAACGATTTTTTTCTGTGTTTCTAATGAATTTTTAAAAGCCAGGTTTTATCTAATTTTTTGATATTCACAAGCTGTAGAAAGTAGCAGGATTCAGTTATTTCATCAATTTATGTTTTAATATCAAAATTATGTAATATTTATATAAATAAGATATAAATATATATGTATAGGATTTAAAAGAAAAGTAGACGTTTCTTTTAGCTTTTTTACTTGAAAAAGAAATTTTTACTAAATGATCTTCAAAAAGTAATATGAAAACAGTTTTTTTTATGTCAATTCCTACTTAAGTCAAACATATATATATATATTTTATTTTGGTTACTTTTTATTAAATAAAATAATTAAAATAAATATTCATATGTCAGAATCACAGCATAAATGAGGAACGGAATTTTTTTTCCAGCGATCTACACCCTTCGCCCCTGACGGTATTTATTCCTAAATTTATATCCTGCTAAATATCTTCGAAAGAATCGAACTTGCATCCCTCACCGTCATGTAAAAAATACTGAAATCCTTGCATTTTACCGATCGAGCTGCCGCTGGCTAAAAACTAATCCTATAACGATTTACGTTATTACGATCAAAAGACAAATTCAAAGAAAAATTTTATAGAAATTCTAGAAGAAATTTTATTTACTAAATAGAAACTATTAAGAAAGTGTTATGGAAATCCCACAATTTTGTGAATTAATGCAGTGTTACGTGAATTCTGAAATTTTATGCATTTATCATCTACTTTTTTGTTAAAAATATCTAAATAACCTAGATGAAAAAAAACTTGAGAAACACTTAACGCCCATTTGGCTTAAATCTCTGACAGATAACTGTCAGTGGATTGTGAAATGCCATAAGTCACAGCATCCACACTTTGTTATTATTAATATTAAATATAATGAAGTGAACCTACCTTTTATAAATTTATTTATAAGAATTTGACTAATTAAAATGAATCCCCAATTCGGATTTGTGTTACGGCTATGTTACGAAATATCCTGTCTGCTTTAAGTCTGCGACTAAATTGCGTTTTTGCATGTATTATTGCTATACCGATATCAGTCAGCTGCTAACACATTTTAATTAGGAATCTGATGTTATTCTAACATTTGCTCTTTTTTCTACACAAAGCATATCATTCATTAGGAAATTTTAAATCAGCAGATATATTATAGACGAATAATTTATTTCAACATACAATAATGTTGAAACAAAATTAATATTTTGTTAATGCATATGAAATCTCTATTGCTAATGCACAAATACGAAATTTCAATCTTTTAAAACCTTTCAAGATATCTTATACGTTAACACCATAAACTAATTATCTTTCTTCATTTAAAAATTGCAATAGGAATTTGTAGAAGTTTTAACAAAATAAGACTTTGCTAACGAGATTAAAGGATTTTTCTTACTGTTATTTTATCTGTTTGATGAAAAGGCCAAAGTTCCAAAAGTAATGTTGACAGTAAATCGATAACTGGCTCTAATATGCTGTGGTTTTCTTAGTCTTATCTTACTTACCACAAACTTCAAATAAAGTTTTAATTACTTGGATATTTACTTTAAAAAGTCAGAACATTTCAATAAAGTTTTACCTTGATCTTTCTCGTTACCTAAAACTGATAAGCGAGGATTAGTTTCTCGTCTGAAACTGAATTTATATGAACTTTTAACTATTTGAATTTTTCACTTTTCTTAAAATCACAAATATTTAATTAGTTATACTTTCTGTATGCAATAACTATAATTTTCTTTTTATACAAATGCATTATTAATTGATAAAATTTGTTGATTTATAGAATTTTTCGAAAATCAAAAAGACTTGGCAAATGTTTGTTATGCATTATTTATTAAAAAATAAATAATTTAATGGAAATTTTAATCGAATATAAAAATAAGGCAGTAACCAAATATGTGAATCAAAATCAATCTATAATCTGAATAGATATTGAAAAATTTAAAATTAAGTGTTTTAGAGAGAGATAATTACAAGTCTTTTTAATCGATGTGGAATAGTTTATTTTATAGTCCCTTTTCCGACTTTTGTTCCAAAATTAAATAAACATTAGAAACTTTGAAGATAAAAATGAGAGTTATGGAAAATGCAGGAATTATCATCTTATCTTTATTAAAAAACATGAGCTTGATATTACCCTGGATAGTTTCAAATGAATTCCGGTCCTAATCTGAAGGTTCTATAATGTTAGTCTCTTGTAATCCTGGTCGATCGAACAAAAAGGTAGCGTAAACAAACAATTCTTTTATTTACAGCCTTATATGTAGACAAGAACAATTTATTCTCATCCAGGTTATTATTATTATTTATAAAATTTGTACAACAGTTGAAATTCAATCCAGAAAATGTTCCTCACTCAATTAGAGTAAAAGCCACACAAAAAAAAGCTAACAAAATGTCTTAGTGTTAGCTATAGAAATCAAATTATCTTTACCGGGTGGATCTTAACATAGAAGCCATAATTACATAAATCTTTCTGCAAAATCAGTAACATCTCCGAACTTTTCTGGCTTCTCCTTCCACACTTTTCACTTCTCTCCTCCTTCTCTTCAAAACTAATTTTATTTCCGGCTAATATCCGCCTTTCATTCTCTCATTGGCGTACTTGAACTTCTTATCACCCAATACCCGATCAGTAATGTTTCTTCAGTGGTCTCTTCAGCGGTTGCAGGAATGTCCGTTAATGATTCATCTTTGGTCCTGACCCTTCCCAAACACATGCTAATTAATGCCCTTCATAATGGAAAATAAATGTTTAATATTTGGATGGTTTGACGTTCTTCTTCCCTGAAAACATTATGGATCTCTTAGAAACGTTAAAAGCCACATCTGTTCTTTATATGGGTACAACTAATAAACCGACACAAAGATTTTACTGTCAAAGCCGATCCCCCATCTGGCAGTCAGGAGACACTTAACAATGTGTGGGGTAAACAGGTGATGATACATCTGACCGGAATACCAATTTTCAGATGAAAGTACTATGGAACATTGCATTCTGAAAAGAGTATTTAATCTCTTTCTGATTTAAATTTGCTGATGGAACAAGAAGCTGCAGCCACTGATCATTATTATAATTGTTTCATTGATGATTTGCTATATTTGCTTCCTTTGCTAGTGTTTACAAATAATGTTCTTTGACAACATCTTGTCACTGATTTGGCTATGAAAACCCTATATTTATCCAGTATATTCTGGGAAGAAACCTTGTTTTCTCATATGCTTTTCGATTTCTTTTGCAATGCGACTTTTGCTCACTACTTTTTGCTCACGACTTTTGACAAACAGCAAATTTTTAACAAAGTTTAGAGAAAACCTAAGATTTCAACTGAAATACACCTATAAATAACAGTTCATTTTAATAAGTCATATTTAATCTTCTAAGAAGGAAGCTGATTAGCGTATATATATATAGTAGATACAAAATACAAGCAAAGTATGTAAATACGGGCGTGTTTTTTTTATCTAATTAATTTCTTTCTTTTTTTAACATTTGATGAGGTTTTCAAAAATTGATTTCTTAATTTTTAAAAATTTTTATAGGAGTTTTATTTTATTTACTCAGTTGCAAGAACCTGCCATTAATGAAAGGGCGTCGTTTGTAGTTACGCTTAAAATATAATTTTAGACATTAAATTCAACTTTCTCTTCTAAAAAGAAATTATTCTTTTTTCCTTCGTAAGTTGATAAATTCTCTCTTGTATTTTTTAAAAAAAGAATAGAATAATATATGAATGAAATAAAGAAATGGGGAGCATTCGAATATTTATTATAAATAATATTTTCAGTTGGTATATTGAGTGCTCTATTTTCATTATATACTATCTCGAATATATCTATATAATTTTGGACATATTTAATAAGAAACTTTACAAATAATGTAAGGGCATCATTTGTAACTTCGCATAAGGCGTAATGTTAGACATTAAATTCAACTTCATATTTTTAAAAAAAGTAAAATTTTTTCATTGATAAGTTGAAAATTTCTTCTCGCATTTTCTTTTTGAACCTTCGATATTATATAAATGGAATGAACTTCAAGAAATAGTGAACATTCGGATATTAATTAGAAATTAGCTGGTTCCTTTCGCCTTGCTGCCACAGAAGATATAATCTTGGAAATATCGTTTGAGATTAAAAATAACTGTCTTGTTAAGTTAGAAATGATAGAAAGATGTAGTTATTTCCTTGTTGACAATGAATGCATTCACTGAAACTGAATGATATATAATGGTAAAGTGTCAATAATATTCATTCTTTTTAAAAAAAAAAAAAAAAAAAAAAAAAAAAAAAAAAAAAACCTTTATCATTCAAGAGGTTTAATGTAGACAGTATATTTGTTTCTCCATCTTTAGCAGAAACAAATAAATTTCTTGATTGCCCGACTCGTAGCATCAGCATACAACTGATCACTTGAAAACATGATTTTTTAGGCTTACTTAGCACACTTGAAGTGATTGGTTTGAGCCTTGCTGGTGATCATCGAGTGCTCTCTTGTCGTTCCTCATTTGTTTATGAAACTCGATTTGGCCAATTTCTAAATTTTGCGCTGTTTGATCACTTAATAAAGTGACGAACGTGTTGGAACATATTTTTTGTGGAAGCAATCAACGCAATATACATTTAAATAATCGAAATATCGTTTGTAGGTTCACTTAATAAACAGCAAAATTACTGTTTGCCCTGGAAAATTACCATTAAATATAATTTACCTTGGGCAGCAACGACGATAATTTTATTTTGTATATGTGAGATCAAATCTTAATAGTAGGTGCGATTTGCTGCAGACAAAATAGTGAACACGTTGAATGACAACATCCTATGTAGAAGACAATTAATTAAAGAAGAGAAGAAAAAAAAAAGCTTTTTCAGAAAGTATTTTTGATTTTATTTCCCTCTCATTGACTGACATCAGTCAAAATTTTATTTTGTTTGATCTGTGTGAGGTTAATTCCGATGGAACGTACTGTTTGACTTTTGTCAATTATCAATTTTAAAATATAACCTTCGTAGAAGTATAGATTTAAATATAATAGGTTAATGAAATCAGAATTCAAATTCATTTTATTTCTCTCTGTTTTGGAAACGAATCATATATAAGGTAATTTTACAAAGATGCTTTTGAAACCTATAGTACAATTAAGACAACTAAACAAATGCTTAATTCAGAACAAAACATTTTGTATTATCTTACTTATTATTATTCCCCATATTATGCTCTTAATACTAATGAAAATCTGAATTTCAAAATCTGTTTCGGCAACGATTCTTAACTGACAAAACGCTGACAAAGGTGCTTTTAAAACCTTCAGTATAATTGCCGAGAGCTAAACTAACGTTTGATTCAGAACAAAGCATTTTGCGTTATTTTACCTATGACTAGTCCCTAGATTAGGTTCATAGTATTAAATGAAGTTGTCTTTTTAAGATATCCCATGAAAAATAGGGATTGGCTCAAAAGTTGTCTTAATTTGAACGATATATATTTTTCTATCAGATTCTTCGAACAAATTCATGCCATGGCAGATAAATTAATTCAATATTCAATGCCACAATTGAATTATATCTGCAAACAGCATCACCCACCGAAATGAATATCACTTTACATTCCGCAGGGAAGACAAAATGCAGATGTTATTGATAAATTTGAAACATAGCCTAACAGAAATTGTGCTACTTGCCCATTGATGTCTGAGCCTAATGAATGGAAATATCGGAAACTATAGTTTCAATAGATTTCGTATGGATCTTTTCCATAAAATTAGTGCTGCCTTAGGGTTTATTATGGAATGACAACATCACGTTTATATTCAGTCGTTATGATACGAATTTCAATATTTAGAGAAGGATCTTACATTCTTCTCAGATACATTGACACTTTTATGGTTTTCTTTTAATTATTAATTAATTAAGCAGATAGATATATTCTTATTCGTATTAAAAAAATAAGGTAAACTGGTTTTGTGAGTGAAAATTGATCCTCTTGTTTGATTTAAATAGAACAACTTAATTTTATAAAAACAAACCTGCTATAAATTTTAAACAGAGAAAATGATAGTCTTTAATTTTTCTTCAAATATCATAATAGAGCATGACAGTGCTGAATAATTTATTTTTAAACGATTTCTTTACATACTTCGAGAAATGTGATTAGTAAATATAATTTCTAAATTAAATTTTTTATTATATGAATTATTACGTCCTATGTGAAATTACTATGGTTACTAGAAATACTTACCGGAGCTTAAAGTAATCCAACGATAAAATAAATCAATAAAATGCTAGAATATGATTTCATAAAATTATGTTTACAACCATTTCGGATATCAGAAACCACTAGAAGGTAAACTTTTAGATCGTTTTTCCACTTTCTAAATTTATTCAATGATGAAATAAATAAAGAAAATGATAGCATATGATTTCATAAAATTATGCTCATAACTATTTAAGATAACAAAAATCATAGGGGGGTTAAAATTTGTATCATTCTACCGCAATATACACTATATTGCGGTACTTTCACTATATTATTCAATACTTACACTATAATATTCTGTAAAATTAGAAGGAATAATTAAAAATACTTTTGACAAATGCAATTATTTTTTTTATTTATTTTCAATGCATTTCAAGCAGAAAAAAGTATTTGGAGCCATGAGCAGTGCATTTGTAAAATATTTTATAATTACTAGTGAATAAAATAATTCTTAGAACGAAACGTTTTCATCCTATAGTCATAATTAATAAATATCTACTTTCTACGTATATTTTTTTTAAAATCTATTATTCACAAAAAAATGCATACTATAAATACTGTATACATCGCTTGTAGTCATCACTTTTACTACAAACCAAAGTAATCTCTGAATCTGAACGATTAGCATAATTGAAAATGTCTCAAAAATACTTAAAATTTGTAGAAATGCAAGGATGCTTGAAAAAAAAAGTAATGCAACATCAATTGCATTAAATAGAAAAATCGAATTTATGTACTGAATTGAAAAACATTCATATACATTTTACTTTTTAAATATTAAAAAAAAAATATTTAAACTTGCATATTTTTTGAGTGGTCCAGCATTAGTTGAATAAACTGTGCATATGAATAATGTTTATCAAAGTATTTACACTGTATTGGATGAATCCTAATGCATGTAATTGCTTTCTGGCGAAATGTAGTTCCCTCATATGACCGTCCCTTATAAATAAATACTTCCGAGTCATCACCGTCATTGAGGCGTCCCGGGTTCAAGAGTCCTGTCATGTTATAGAGGGTTTCTTCACCTTGTGTTCTATCTGTGAGGTGAATGAGTGAGCCCCCCCCCCTCCTGTAAAAAGGGGATGTGCAAGCGAGTGTGTGAGTGTCATCTGCATATGAATTAAATTTCTGCCTTCGGTTGCTCAGGGATGTTTATCTTCAGAAGCTGTTGCGCTGCCTTTGCGTGGTTACACGGACACGCCATCACCATCATTAGCTACACTTCTGTGCATATTTCAAGCCCACATCCTTTATATATCCCTTTCTCTTATGCTTATTTTCTGTATAGAAATAATTAATTCTGCAATTAATTAAGTAGCATCATTTTTTCGCATATTTATGGTTTCCTTCTGATTTAATCTGGGAATTTGTTCATACTTTCTCAAAAGATCACATTTTTCCTTTTATGCCTAATACACAATGTTTACTCAACATGAAACCAACAATTTTTTTTTTCTATTTTGGTCACAGCCTTTAGTACACTGAATGAAAGGGGATACAGAACTGTGAGGAAGAGTGTTGGTTCAGTGAAGAAACGATCTAATGCAAGTCCCTTTATTCTCTTTGGCTTGTATTATCCCCTTAGATTTTCTAGTCAAACAATCAAAAGTGATCATCATAAGCCAGCTGTTGATCAAAAGAATCGGAAGGTGTTATATATTATATCGGCTTGTATTTAGATACACGGGATCCATTCTATACTGTTTTGATCCTCACAACAAATTGATCGTTACAATATTGATCATTACAAATATCATTATAACAGAATTTTCTTTGAAAGTGATTACTAAGGTTAATACAAAAACAAACTTTTTGTAAAACTGGATTTAACCAGTTTTTTAATTTTTGAGGAAAAAAGTGGAATAAGGAGAAATATTTTATTTCATTTATATAAAATAACAAAACATGAAATCAGTTTCAAAGTCAAAGTCAAAATATTTTTTTTAAAAAAACAAGGACTTACAATAACGAAAAATCAAACAAAAATTTCAAATATTTTTCATATTATTTTCGCTAATTTTAAATTCTCTTAAGAAAATAAGATTTTAAAAACGTACAATATCCAATTGACGGTGGTTAAATATTGTTCTTATTTTGGATTCAATTTTATTCGAAATTTAAAACACGCAATGGCTAGCTTTTGTGTTTGGTCTTTCATAGCATCAAATAACAAACATATTTTTTTTTATTCTTTTGTCTCATATAATGACAGTTCAGCTTTCAGTGTTTGTGCGTTTGCAAGTTTGCTTTTCATCAGAATCGGTTTCCACATTAGAATTTAACAATATTTTAAGCAAAATCTTTTTAAATAATTTAATAGTTTTTGTTTCGGATGCTGAAGAAAATATACTAGATACCTTCATTGCACTAGAAATGTTTTGTGGATTTTGCAAATAAGACAAAATAGTTACTAATTCTACTTGTCTTTTTTCTTGAACTTGTTCGTCAAAAGCATGTAATAATTTCAAACTTATTTCAGTGTATAATATATTTACTTTAACTAACAGAAATACAAATATACCTTACTTTATTAATAAAATGGCATCTCGTCGTGCCCTCAGCTGCTGGCGGAATCGACCCTAAGAATTTATGAAGCTCTAAAGCTTAGGAAATTCAGCTTCATCCCATATATAAGAAGCAATATCAGTCAATGCTAAAACAACGCATACTTTTACTGCAGTAATCTTCCTATCACGTCCTCCATTCGCAACGTTGAAAACACGTGTTTGCTGCTTGTTGCATAGAATTAATAGCTAATCAAATAAGTTTGAAAATAATTTTTACTAATAATATGAATTCCCTAAACCAGTTTTCTTAATTTAAAAACTGGTTTTCAAATGCGATAAATTTACTTTATAAACCCGTTTTTTAAAACGGATTGTAAAAACCGTCAAACCCTAGTAATAACATTAATAATTAAATTAAACTGAAATATTTGTGATTGCGATGAAAAGATTTTAACTTATTTGTATATATCCAAGAATTTCAATTTCGTGGTTCTATTTGTGCTTATCAAGTAGTTTCAGTTTCAGTAAATAAGTAATTCATTCCTGGTTAGGATTGATTTAATACAAACCTCTTGAATAAAAAATAAAAGGTTTCAATTTGTTTTACCTATTGGTGGAAAGTAACCTTTGATTCTTCTGACATAGTGTGATCTTTTTGAAAGAATATGGGTTCAGGTTTCTTCAAGAGAGTATGTGATCTCTCTTGAAATCCGGTGTATCTGGATGGTGATCAAGGCAACATTCGGCCATGGAAACTTGACGATACTACTTAGTTGAATGGTTGGTGACTGCATACAGCTGATGGAAAATAAGAGATAGCACGTTGCGAATCCTGAAAATTTTACCTTTATGATAATATGTTTTCCTTTATTCTGCTATACTGCTAGAAGAAATCATACTTGGGAGAGCTTTTTGTGAAAATCGGTGATTTAATATAATTGACCTTTCAGGATGCTACAACTAGTAGGTTGCATTATATGAAGCAAAAGGCATTTTCTATAATACAGTTTTAAAACTGAAACATTACCTATTAATAATGTGTATTAAATTCAATTTAATCATGGCAATTTTAACTTTTATAATTTACTTATTTAATACCAATTCGAAGTTTTAATATTAACTTATGCCGGCGTCCAGGCTAAGGGGTCACGTGTCTTCCTAGTGTTCTGAGCATCCTTGGTTCGAATCTCGGTTCGGGCATGGTTGTTATTCTTTGTTCTATCTGTGAGTAGTGTGAATGTGCCTCACAATAAAAAGGGGTTGTGCAAGCGAATGTGAAGCATGAAGTAGATAAGTCATGCTCTGGCCCTAATTGGCACTACTGGACAACAAGAGAGGCTAATTTAGGCAAATTAACCATCAGCGGATTTGTCAATGACAAGTGTCATTTGTCACCACAACAATATTAATCTTTTTATTGTGACGTGTTCCTGGATAATATTAATTCAAATATTTGTAATTTTTCTTCTTCTGTGAATTCAGCATAACATTGAGACAATCTTAGGAGAATACAAACTTTATCAAGTTATTTCAAACTTGTTTGATTTATAAAATAAAGCAAATTTATCTGATAATATTTTTCAAATAGATAATTTTTTAATTATCTGTTGTTGTTCCTATCAAATCATATTTATGGTAAGATAACATGGCTATGAATGTATCGTAGGCCAAGCCCAGATACTTATCATGGGCACTATAAGTATATAAAGCAATCAATTGCGTCATTAAAGCTAATAACAGCATTCATGCTCAGTTTTTTTTTAATGTTTCGGATTACAAATAAAATGTGATTAAATTGTATTAACTCCGCTTTAAATTAAAATCATCGTAAAAAGGATGACATGTTTTTGGTGTGGTAGTTGGGTGTCGCCAACCTGAAGCGTACATAAATAGGTGGGAGGATTTGGGTCCAATCATTGATGCCAAGACGTACTTCCCTCAAGAAAGCTTGTGCCGCCTTCAGCGAGGGTCCTTAAGACTCAAAAACAGCTCCGGTCAACGTTGCTGTTTCGGCGTTCCGGTTATTCAGTTTTATTTATCCATGTGCCTTTGGATGGGTCAGAGGGTAAGTAATATAACTTAAATACGTTTTGGGTAAGATCAAAATGTATCTAAATAATTTATATATGCCCATGAATTTTTCATAGGAGGTAAGCAGAATAAATACAAGGTATTAAAAGATACTTTATAATCCACATACATTGCCTGTGTAGCTGGCGGTAGGATAGTAGAAGATTACATTGTTTTTCATTTATTCAGATTATTTGAGTCATCCTTTAATTGTAAGTATAACGAGACAATTACATGAAAAATTTCTGTTCTGTTTTATGACAAGAAATATGAGAAATGTGTATGTTAATTTTTAATGTTTTTGTCAATGATATTATAATAATTTAGTTTAAAAATATATGTAAAACACAAAAAATATGGTTATATATAGCACTAATTCTTGAAAATGCATTCAACAGAATCATGAGTTTGGTATACATTTAAGATGAAACTTTTAGGTTGAATTTCAAAAAAATACTCTTCAACTGCAATTAAAGAAATAATGATGTATTCAACGTTGTAAAGAAATTACTATATTTTTAAATCTGAATAAAGCAACTGTATTTTGAAATTTAGATAGTTAAAAGAAAATACAACTTAAGAAATTGTTAACCTTCACCCTATTAACTCAGCACAATCTCCAGCTCAAACTTTTTTGGCTCAACTTGTTTCAGTTTCAAACAAGGCGAGCATGACGCAAAAGGGAGTACATTCTTTGTAATATATCACTTTACATCTGACAGTCCTTGTATGAAACAGAAACCTTCCCAATGGGATAGAGGCTGGTTTAGATATTTCAATAGTGTGTGTGATGAAAACAATTAAATTTAACAAATGTAAATGTTAAAGCCAATCATTTCAATGCTTTTATTTACATTCAAATGCTATATTAACCAAAAAAATAAAATTTTAGATAGTACATTTTAGTATAACAAGTTTTTAAAATCTCAAAATTATTTCCGAATACTCAGAATAAACCAAATTAACTCTTCATCATATGAGACTATATTGAGCAAAATATATTTTGGCATGATTTTTATATGTTATAAAAGTTTAATTTCTAATTTACAAACAATTTTAAGTATGCTGTTTGCAACAAAACTACCTTTCTTAATAGCCCTAATAATTATACTTTTTTTATTAGAGCCAGTTATTAGAGCGTTCTGTTTTAGCACAAATATAACGTGGAGGTTGGGGATATGCACTTTGGAGATGTTTTTTTTTAAAGTTACAGTTTTTACAATTATTGTTTTTTTAAATCATAAATTAAACAAGATGCTGACTCCTTTTCGCGATAACACCAGAAGCCTTTTTGACTAATTTATATTTTACATTTTAAAACTAAGAAAATTATCCTTTTAAAGGTAGAAATTTAGTTTTCAAGCAGTTCTTTTTCCGACTTTTTTCAGATTTCAAAGTAAACTTTTCATAATTTTCAACAATGCATTTCAGACAATTTTCTTTGTTTCATAAAATATTCAGTAGAATATTTTTTATTACTTAAAACTAAAGAATAAAATCTCTGTCTGTTTTAAAAAGTTTTTACGTGAGAACCTGAGTAGTGAAAGAAATATCCATAATGGCAATTTTTTCAGTTTGAAATTCTCCATGAGACATTTAAGATATGAATAACACGACAATATCAAGTAATTCGACCTCAGTAGGGACTGTATCAGTATTAAAATAAAGTATCTTTAACTCTTATCGCAATTTGATGCTTAAAAGTTTTGCAATACGGTTTGCACAAGAGAACAGAAGAATTAAAATTAAATACATCTAATGTCCTTACGAACCAGCTGGTTACAACAAGTAAATAAATAAATTTTGTCCTGACATTTTATGAGATTAATTTGATTGTATTAAATCCCATTTTCAGACATCGTTACACATTATTTTTTAGATGTTATTGTTAATGTGACTGATATTTTGAGCCTGTTGGCATAGATTTTAGCAATGATCAGATGAAACCTTCCCTTCTTCCAGTACATTTTGTCGCTATATTTTGCACAACTTGCATAAAACTATTTACATAACTTTGCACAACTTGCATAACTTTGTATAACATGCCTAAAATTATAAAAAAATGAGCAGATTTAAATTAATACGATGTAATATTAGGGATTTCAAGTACGAAAACTTTCATCATTTTAGATGTATTAATAATAATTATGTTTTATAATGTAATAATATAATTATATAGATGTAATGTAATAATATAGATGTATTAATATAATTATGTTTTATTCCTGTTTAGTAAGATTGATTACTAAACAGGAATACTCAAAGAAACTTAAAATATACAGCGTATATATTCTGCTGAGTTGATGAAAATGATAATATAAACAATTTATTAATATTTGTTCAGTAGATATTGTATAATAGTTGGTACTTCTTGAAATGAAACAAGAGTTTCTGTATTGTTTTGAAAAATGCAATAAGTTTTCATCTAGAAATTTCAGCACATTTTTGTATTTTCGTTTATATAATATACTAAAAAGAAATATTATTTCAATAATTACAAAGATCTATATAAACATGTCCACAAATAATGCCGTTTTCCAATACTATTTCTTAGTTGCATTAAATTATTTTAAGAAATATATTTCTACAGTCAAAGAAAAATCTGTAAAATGTCTTCTTACTTCCACATATGAAAGATTTCAAAATTCTTTTTTTTTCTTTAGCAGAGCAACATCAAAGGAAAGTCAATGAGTTTTGTAATCAACCCAAACATTCTAATCAAAGGAAAAATAATCAATATTCGTACTCTAGAATGGTTTGATATACGACTCAAAGAATTGAAATAAAAGAGCCTGATGCTTATTTTTAATTGATTTTTAAAAGAATAATTAATGAAATTGTCCCCAACTATTGGGAATTACTTGACAACCAAATAAGAATAACTAAGACGAGCTATCATTGACAATTAAATTTTTGATTGAATAACGATCTTTCTGTCAAAATTCTATCGAATTATTCTTTGAAAATGAAACATACACGATATTCCTCTTTTTTAGGAAGAAAAAGAGTAAAAGCGAAAATATTCATTTTATATTTTTCATAAATATTTTTAACGTTATTCATTTTTTACCTTAATTGAACTTGGTTTGGAGCAAGTATAAATGTGAAATTAATTATAATGGTGACAGCTGAGAAAAAGATGTTACAATATTTTCTTGTTTTATTTGTACTAGAAATTCTTCCAAGGATTTCATGACGACTTTCACTTTTCCTGTTTACATACATAAACGCAATAAGGTTAGAAATGTGTATAAAGTTTTAAATAATTATGGGTGAACTTGTAAATAGGATTTCGATTAATTCTTCGCATCTTTTGGAGTTGTCAAATATTATATCTTGCTCGACTCATCTGCTAATTATTTTTATTTTAATTACTCTTAGGACATTTTGTCATTTTTCTGTATTAAAAAAATAAAAAAATCAATATTCTTCACTGTGTCAAAATTACAAGAAAATAACAAAACTGAATGACGTTAATAGGACATTTTCTCATTGGGAATCATTCAAATTAAAAATTACTTATTCAGCTTTCAAAAGAAAAGACAATAATTTGGAAATAAACGTTAAATATCTTTTTTGATTTTCAAAATATTTGAGTTAAAAAGAAATAGAATTTTTGAGTATTTGGTGCTTGAATCTACATTACTGAAATCCATTGTTTGGCAAACTGCTGGAAATACATACGAAAGGATCGTTTGGCATAAGGCTGGAAATAC
>JAPMOQ010025704.1:90492-115628 GCA_026543055.1 Argiope trifasciata
GAAATACATACGAAAGGATCGTTTGGCATAAGGCTGGAAATACATACTAATATTAATCGCTTAGCATATCACTGGTAATACATACAGAAATGGATTGTCTGGCATTCGTTGGAAGCTTTATAAAGTTACTAGCCGTCTTTGGTGATCAGCTGGTTCACCATGATTAATGCTTTCTAAACTTTTCAATTAAGTACTTATGTGCATTCCTCTCTTTATAACTTCTCAGTCAAATATGTTTAAACATTGATAGACACATAACTCATATTATTAAAGAAGCCTCACGATTATTTGTTCGTTGCATTATATCTCTCTGATTCGTAATAAGCTGTCATGGAATCGTGTTTAAAATATCATATTTTATATTTGTTCCATAACATTGAGCTTCTTTTTAAACACGTGCTGTACATCACACTATCCTCGGTTTAATTTGCAATTAGAGTTAATTTAATTATTCAGTTTGAGTTTTTGTCAAAGTGACGGCAATCACTGGTACATTCTTAACTTGCTAATGCAGGATAAATTCTACTTTCACTTTGTGAGAAATTAATTGTTAGAAAATATTATTATAGTATTTTTTAAAAAAAGTATTCATTAAAAATAGAATCTGAATTTATAAATAAAAACAATGGTAACAATGTAAAAAGTCATTTTAAAGAGGATTTAAAAAACAGTTATAAGCTGTAATATTTGACAAAATTATCGTAGAAAAATTTAAAATGTTAGAGTAATTTTAATTAATTAAAGTCCTCCCCCCAAAAAAATTCTGCCTAATTATACTCTTCCATCCTCCAAAGTAAATAGGAATATACCAAGTGCGGTATCTCTAGATCATATGGTCTAATGTTAGAGCAGTCGTAACATAGACACACACTCATTCATATACGCAAACTCATATTCATTTGATTATCAACCTTGGAATAATTCCGGATTTTGATTGGCATGAAATTGGTGGACGAAAAGATTTAAAAGAACCCTTTTTAATAATAACACTCCTTTTTTATAAATCAGTCAAGTTTAATGATTGATTTCAGGAGATAGATTAGTGTAACAGCTTTTACTTTAAATAGTAGTGAAAATATTTTGTTGAATATGAGTTTCAGAGCAAAGTATGAAAATATCTAACATTTATTCATCAAGGCATTTTTTTATGCAAGTTACATAAAATATAATTATTATTTTTTATTGTAATTATTTATGCCTTTTACTGGTGATTCGCAAATTAGTCATTTGGCCCGAATTTGAATGCGTAGTGTATCCAGTATCGATTCAAATAGATTTATCACAAAAAAAAAAGTGGATTTATTGAATTAATGATATAGATGTAGGAATTGGGTGGGACAGAATGCCCAACAAACCACATTTAGTTCAGTGTCTAGGGTCACTGAAAGAAGAAAAAGAAGCTTTTGAATATGAAAGAAATTTATTTACAGTAAAGAAAAAGGAAAAGACATTTACAATTATGACAGGACTATTTACAACAGAGCAAAAAAAGTATTACTTATAGATGCCACCAAGAGTAGTTAATAACTGTTTCATGGCGAAACTACATTACGTTTAAAAAAGATTCATGATCGAAATGATACGACCCTCTCTGGTCCCCGTCTGGCGAGCGAATGCGCAGTTCGCTTTTTCTCAAATTCTTACGTCCCGCTTCTTGGATCTAGGTTCAGCGATATTTAGTGATACTTGTAGCGACATCTATTGCAACAAAGGGGAACTAAATATTTAACAGCAATTCCAGCTGATTAAATCTCTACATAGATATTGCTAACGATCATAGAAACCTTTGCCTTGCATTTATTTTTTTAGAAAACATAACATTTAATATTTATTTAATTTCATCCAATCACGTGCTGAAAGTTCCATTTTTTTAATTTAATTTGCAGTTATTGTTATTTTTTTTTATTTGAACTGTCAATACGATGGCAACAGTGTAATAAAAGATATTTTTTCCCTTTGCTCGTTTATCGTTTGCTATACAAATTTATTGTTTTGGCCGAATTATTTTGTTGAAAAATATATTTAAAATATTTCTTTAAAAATAGAAGCTTAAGTTATATATTACAATATTGGTATAATTAGAAAGCTAACTTTTTAATCTTTAATTTAATGTAAAAATCATTTTTGTGCAATAATATTTTTGGAAGTTATAGCGAAAAAATGTCTAAATTTCGTTTAATCTTTTAATTAATTCTAATTAAAAATTCGAAAAAAGGCTCCAAGCTGCACATTCTATGTACACATATTCCAAGGTATATGTGTACCAAATTTGGTAGCTGTAGGTCTAACGGTTTGGCTTGTAGAGCGCCAATGTATACACGCACACATTGAGCTTTATTATAAGCATAGATATTTATCTCTGATTCACAAAATGTAGTCCGAAGTCCCAAAATGGCAAATGTGATTATAAATGTACCAAAAAGGACAAATGTTTTAGCTTTTGTTCGCATTCTTTGGAAATTTCCTTTCCCGTTAGCAGTACCTTGTGAAAATCAAAATCTTATTTATAAAATTTTTCTCAGACTTCAGATATTTGTCAGTGATTGCATCAATATAAAATTCTAGGATCAGAAATGTAATTAATTTTGAAGAAGGATGATATGTTACGAAAAATATGAGACCTGCATCAACTAACTATGCTTTCCTGATGATATTTGTGCGTAGCCAATTAATATTCCTCATAATTTATTCTAAAGTATTTCTATAAAGATAACTTCTTCAAAACCCATATTAAAAGCAAAATTATTTTAATGCATATAACCATTAAATACATTATTTCACAAGCCAACGTACTATGCAATATTTTTTCAAATAGGTTTATATTTCCTCTAAATGCATTTATTTTTTAAGAATGAAATAAAATAATAAAACACATAATTTTAATAACCAATAATCAAATATCAGTATGGAAATCAATATTGAAATTTGTTAAGTACGTTATATTATTTATCACATCTTTAAGCATATTTTATAAAGTAAATATATAATATACAATTATTATGAATAAGAACTATAAGAACTTCAACAGTTTTAAATAATAATATCTCATGCTTTATTCTATGCATTTTACATGAAACTAACAAATTCTGCAATTTCAAATATAGAAACGTAAATATAGGCTATTTTATGCAACTTAAAATATGAGTTTCATGTGAACTGAGATTGCATTATAATGATTAGATGTGCATCTCCATTTTGGTGTGCATCACCTACATTTTACTAAAAAAGGCATTGATGAAGACATGAAATTCTCAGAGATTATTCTAAAAATATTATTGACTTTTCCATATTTAATTTAGTGTTAAAAGATAATTATAGTACAAGCAGAATTAACAGAATTTTATTAAATGCATATTTGTTATGTTAAATATAATACGGTCATTGAGCTTCGAAAACAGTTAATGTCAATGAGCTTTTACTCATTTAGAAAAGGCAGTGAGAAAAGAATAACTTCATAATCTTTTACATGACAAATGTTTATAATGTGAAGATTTCTTAGCATCCAACCATTGACATAATCTATGCGGTTTAGTAAAATTTATTGTGTATTTTAAAAAATATACATATTTTATATTACATTAGACTTGTATATAACATTTTGACCGTCTGTATAGCATTTGACATTTAACACTCAACAAGAAAAAAAATCTTTTGCCTTACAGTTTCTGATTAGAATGATAATCTATATATTACTAATAAAAATAGTGAATGAATTGCAAATTCAAATTGCACAATCTTTGGTAAAGTATACAGCCAAATCATAATAATAATAAATAATAATGACAAAATATTGTGACAGACAATTACACAGTCAAATGTGAAAACGTCACATCTTTTAAAATTTAAATTAAAATGATCCGAATGAAAAATGTGTACCTTTTTATATACCATTAACACATAAAAATTTGATTTTTATAATATTTGATACGCCAGAAAAAAATAATTAAAAAAATAGAAAGAGCATGCCTAGAAGAATTCCAAACTTGCAGTTACTTTGTTTAATTATGTATTATGCTCCATTTGGAGGAAATGCTGGAACCGTTTGAAATAGAGGTCAAAATATTGAACCATTGTCAGTTACTATTGCCTCTTCAAGTTTTTGAACCATACAAGTTGGAGAAAATTGAGTCATGACAGATTTAGCTTGCAACAGTTCCGTTTATATGGCGAATTTTTGAATTAATCAAGTTTAGAAATAAAATCCTCCATTCCTGCTCTCGGAATTTCGCATGGCCACAGTCACTTAAAATTATTTCACTAAAAAAAAATTTACCAAATGTCTTAAATACTTACTGTCACTTGAATTCAGCTCCGTTAACATTTGCAATTCCGTGCATAGATATCAATATAATTTGTCATGCAATTTGATGTGTAACAAACAGTATTTAGAAGCAATATCTGTTGAACAGGCAAATAATCCTAGATTATTGAACCATTTTATTTCTTTCTTTTATAAACAATTCATGATTTCTTTTTGTATTTTTAAGTATTTGATATTCATTGATTTTTAAAAAAAATATTGAAAGGAAAACATAATCTCTTGTTTTCAATACCCCAACACAACAGTTGAGATAAAGAAATATAATTCTAATTTTATTCAGAATAAAAAGCATTCGGAAAAAGATTGGTATTTAAAATACAAAACACATCTGAGCTAATCACAAAAGGATCCAAATAAAATATCACAGATTTACTTATCTAAGAAATTACAGCATAGAACGATAAAAAAATATTTACGAAATCAATGAATACTAATCCAATATTAATTTTCCGGAAATCAAAGTTAATCTCTCATAATTCGAAAAGCCTCGACAAGTGCCAAACAAATTTGCGATAAATATGCATAAGAAGTTATCTTAGTTCATTAATGTCTTTTTAATTCCTAGATATCTGATTTATTTAGAGATAAAAATACACTTGAACACCAGCATATTATCTGAGATGAGTTTCTCGATAAACAAACAAATCCACTTTTTATGACGTTAATTGCACGTATAGCTTCTTTCTTCACACATCTAAACAGTTATCGCAAGTCACAATCTGTTGAATACGCTTGGGTATATCTTGGGTTGGATAGGGAATGATTGATGATACTTAATTATGTAAGTACACCATTCCAAAAAAAATCTTTGCATAAAGACACTGAAATGTGATGATGGAAAATAATCTAATCAGTTGCTGTTTAATTAATGCTAGATTAGAGTATTTATTTTTCTTTTTCTGCTGGCTGTCACTTTTGCTTTAATATTTATTTCTTCAGAGTAAAGCAAATAAGTAAACTAGAAATCGATGTTCTGTTATATATATTTAACTTAAGAAAATAAAGGAAATTAACAGAATATTCAAATTGATATTATGATGTTGAAACTATAAATAAAAAAGATATTTAAAAATTGTTTTTCATTATGCAATTGGATAATGTTACCATAAATGAAAAAATCTCTCAATTTACACTGTGAAATCTTCAGGGCTGCATTCATCTTTAAAATACATATAAAACATCAGAAAGTTACAGCAAAAACAAACAAAAAAAAAGACAAATTTCGCAATTAATGTGAGATTAAGGGATTTTGTTTAATCAATATTTATCAGTAATTTTTATTTGGAACTATGCGCTATAATTTCTTATATATATTTTTCCTTTTCAATATTATAATTATTATAATATCCATGGTTGATTAAAAATTATTGTAAAAACATATAAAAATTATTAAAAGAAAAAATAAATAATCTTAGGCTTAGTATTGTTTAGCTGAATCGAATAAAGAACACTGCATTCATATAAAATAACGATTTTAGAAATTAACATATTCTTCAAAATAATTAAGGTTAAAAATAAATAAAAAAATGCATCTAATATATAAAATAATTAAGGCTAGAAATAAATAAAAATATTCATCTGATATATAACAGAGATAATGCCATGACAATAAATGTTACTTAATACATCTCACAAAATATTACCGACTTAGCTTCTATGCAATGCATGTAATTTGATATTAACAAATAATAGATAATTCTACATGAATCAATTCTTAAATTTTAAATAATAGATTGAATATATATTAAAATACATTTAAGGCATTCGAAACATTTGATAGTTAAATCCATATCGGAGAATATTAACTATTCGTAGTTCATTGTACTTTTTACAACATTAATTCATAATTATGCTGAAAATTAAAAAAAATAATTATTATTTCTAACTTTAAAATTAATAATTGAATGGTGTTGCAAAACCATTTTAAGTTATAGAACGTTATGTATAAATTTATTCAATTATATGAAAAAATTATGAGGAAGAAAGGATTAAAATACATTAATAATATTGTAATGTCTTGATCTCGATAGATCAAAGAATACTCAGAATTTTTAGACACTCCTTTATTTTACATTCAAAGAAAAACTCGTTCTTATCTTGATTAAATAGTTACTATTTACAACATGAAATAAAAAATAGTCTTTCCACACCAGTCGAAGTTGAAGGTTTTTTACTTGAAGATTAGCTCTCCATCAAATTGTAAACGCAACACCACTGGGATTTCACGGGTTGGTCAGTCAGCGATCATTTCAAGAGGCGGAGGCGCATCAAACCTCCCCGACTCGTGGGCGTACTCCAGCAGTCTCCCAGAAACTCTTTTTTCCCTCTCCAAAACACTCTGCGTATTTTATCCGTGGCCTCCGAGAGAGATAAGGCCTGCTGGCTCTGTCTCTTGCTCCTGCATGAGTCATCACGAAAGGGCGATCGAGAAGCCAGTTCACAATAATCAGTCAGCACGTTTTCTATGCGATGAAAACATGGACTGGCGTATATAAACGGTTTTTTCTCGTCATTATTATACTTATTTCTTCATCCAAGATGGTGTGATATTGAAATTAATGAGGTGCAAAAGCAAGTTTTGGATACAAATTATTGAAGGTAAGTGTACTTCTTTTATTATCCTCAATACACACTTGATGTATGATTGAATCTGTTACTTGTATGATTGAATCTGTTATTGTTAAGCCTATTTGTTCGTCACGTTCTGTTTTAATAACAAATTACGATTGAGATTTATTTTTTCCAGATTATTTGTTCTGTAGTTTTGATTATGATTGAACTTAATGAAATAAGAATAAAGAGCTGCTCTCTATTTATACAAATTCTTTATTTTTTAGTGTCAAAAATCAAATCGATTTCTTAGACTATCTTTTGTTTATTTACGATAGTCCTGTCAAGGTTCATAATTATTCGATTGTTATTAATTTGTTCATAATTTTGGAATGAAAATTCTACCTAAATAAGCTCTTTTTAAAATTTTTCATATCTGAATCTAAAGTTACCTTTTGATTATTTAGTTACATGAAATTTACAAAGTTTCATCCATTATTTCTTAAGTCTTTTTAATCATGACAAAGTTTTATATTTAAAAATACAATGTGAATTAATATCACTCTAAATATCTATAAACAAAGAAATTTTATTTTGCATGATTTTTATGATGCATTAATTTTAGTTGAATTCTAGTTTCATTTTTTTTTTTTTTTTTGTTAATATAAAACACAGGCTGTTAATTAATTTAAACAGATTTAGAATAGGTTGATTTTTTTAAAAATAAAGCATGAAAATAACTGATATTTAAGCAATAATTAATTGAATTAATATTTTTAGAACTCAGTAAAAAATTATCTTGATTTGTAGGTTTATAAATATAAAAAGTTATTCTACATTATAGAGAATTTTTTTTCCATCTTTATTTTTTAGGTATGTGAAAGGCATTTTAAAGATGGCAAAGTGCTTTATAGAACTAGTTTCTATAATGAAAGCACTGGGGAAAAATTTTCTGCTCATCTGAAGAAGCCCAAACTAAAAGAAAATGCTGTGCCAAGTATTATTCCTGGCTGCCCAACATATTTGTTGTCATCAACATCCTCAATTTCAGAGAGTCCATCAAAAAAGGGACAAAGATTAAAACAACTCCATATTGAACGTTTCATAATTGAAAGCTTGAATTCCAAGCAGAACTATGACAACAAGACTGCATTCATTAATTTTGATGAATTAAAATGTATGAAAGACCATACCCTTTCTTCTTTTTGGACTTTCATTGAAAAGAATGAAACTATGTTATTCATCCACCTATATGTTAAAGATGGCATTTCTTCCATAACTTATGCTGTAAGTATTTATTTGTATGTATTTGTAAGTATTTTTAAATGTATCTTTTATGGGAGAAAGGATTTTGAAGCATGAGCAATACCAATTTCCAATGCCTGTTAATAATATAAATCAAATATTTAATATACTTGATTTTTATGAAAAGGATCCATGTGAAAGATTATCAGATTCACTGAATGTCAGAATTAACATAACTGAATCTATCGCTAAATATAATAGATACCTTGCCCGTAATAGCATATTTAGCTGGTTACTGTTCTCGTGCTGCTTTAAAAAAAACTAAGTGTTTACATTGCCGCCAAAAATTGACAACAGATGAAAATTCTATTCCTCCTAATTTTAAACTAATAGATGTAAAAGATAAGGGTGAGTTGTTATATCCTGGTACAATAGTATTTAATGCTGTTATCCACACATATATTGTTATTCAAAAATTAATTAGTGAAAAATATGAAAATTTATTGAAGTTCCTAATCAACAAAATTTTGGTCATTTATCTTGTAGAAAATATTTTAATAACTAAAAATATTTTTCTTCAGATGTTTATGCAGATGGGCATGAAATATTACCTTTGCTTGCTGTTATTCTGAGGTCAGCAACAAACAGTTTATTAAATAATTATTGTAAAGGGAAAAATGATGAAATGAAAGGTAAATCCAATAATAAAGCAACTTCTAAGAATAAAAGAAAACTAGGAACTTTTTCTACAAATTCTTCCACAGATAAATAAATAATCTAGCAAATAAAATTGATCATTTTGGAAGGGTGGGAAATACTTGTTATAATAGAAGTATAGAAAGGGAAGAAAAAAAAAAGTTTTGAAGGAATAAAGTGAAAATTATTTTTATAATTAATTTATATATAGTGATTTATATAGTGCATAAAAATAATTATTGTTTCTTAATCGCATTATAACAGTATTTCTACTTTGTATATGTATGACTTCTGAATAATTGTATTGTTTTTTTCTTGTTAATGGTTATGGAGAAATAAATAAATGTTTATTAATACGTGTCTTCATCTGGTTCATATTTTATAATTTCTTAAAAATATGACAATTTTAGTTGTCATTTTTATTTTGTTATAAATTATATTTAAAGTGATATTTCTATATTGTATTATATGTGCGTTCTAAATACTTGTATTTTTTATACAGTATATAAAAGTAATTATTGTTTTTTAATTGCATTTTAATAATATTTGTATATGTATAAGTTCTGAATAATTGTATTGTTTTTTTTCTTGCTATTGATTATGTTGAAATAAATAAATGTCCATTAATATGTGTCTTCATCTAGTTCATAGTTTATAATTTCTTAATTCTTTCATAGTTATTAACTTAACTATATTATTTTTTTTATACAAATACTGTTTGTAGATTTGCTATATTTTTTAAAGAACAATTCTAAAAAAAAATGAAATTCAATATTTATGTTGCACATAAAAAAAAAATGAATGACTGAAGTTGTCTAGGAAATGTGATGTTAAATTTCGGAAATTCTCAAACTGCTATTGTAATTATTTAAAAGTCAATTTTTTTTAATACGAAGTAATATTATTTTAGTTAGTATCTATACAATTATTTGATAATTTAGAAAATTGACGAGAGTGCTTAACATCGCAAGTTACGCGTTATGTTAATCTCCGTCCTTCTCCAAGCATCCGCCCAACAGTGATGACTCATTTCAACAGCCAGCAGGCCTTATCTCTCTCGGAGGCCACGATTATATCTCAGCCACAGTCTCCGTCTCCTCTTTGTCAGTGGCTACTTTCTTCCTGCCAATCACGCCAAGCAAAAGGGCCCTTTCATTGGAGCTAGTCCGTCTTCGGAAGGTAATTAAGGCGTGCCGAAAAATCTGAAACATGGGGTCCGCTTACAATAGGGAAATTTGGCAAAAGATGTTTGGATGTTCCATTGTCTCTGAAAACACTATCACTGTCTTCTGGAAGAGGTGTTTCCACGGGTGTTCTTTCAGCTATAGTTGCCTCAGGTCCCGAAAGGAAACCATCTGCAACATCTGGTTATCTCACGGTGTCTAGTAAACACAAAGACACAACATCTGGGGAAAATATTTTATCACAAATGGAGGCATGGAATGTTACAATATCAATAATTTACTTAAAAGCAGAGTTATGCAAAATATTTATTTGCTGCAGTTCAACCATAAATGAAATCGGAATGAGCTTGAAATGTTTCATATAAAACCTTTAAATTCACATTAATCTCTTTTTCCTTTGTTTAATTATTTAATAATAAGATACGACAGATTATAAGTTCAAAATACATTATTGAATTCGTTTAAAATATTATTTTCATTGGTCTTCTAACATACTCTCCTAATAAAGCCATTAAAATGCCATGTTATGAACAGATTTATTACTATTTGATATAAAAAAAAAGAAAATAAAAAATCGCTTTTTATCTTTTTCTCTACTACTAATACATTTACAAATGATTAATATATACACCAATCTGATATGTTGAGGACAACTGAATAATTAGGCAAGCAACTTTTTTGATCGAAAAAGATTCGGGTAATGGTCTTGGACCACCTTTCTGAATGGTGGAATTCCTGTGTTACAACAGCAATCCAATTTTATTAACGTCTCACTTTTGTTAACAGAATTATCGGATATTGAAAGAAATTCTTTCCTCATAATTCCGCAAGAAATAATAAGTTTTTCAGTATAATTTTGAGTCTTTAGTTTTTATTATAACTTTCATTCCTGATTTAATGATTCTATATAATTAATAGTAAACTCAGATGAGTGAAAAACTTAGTTACATAAAATCAGCTATAAACTGATTATAAAACTTACCTTTTCAAAACCCCTTCAGAACCACATGATTTTCCCACTTTTTCTTAAATGTAGGCTTCAAAAAATGTAAGGTAGGTGGTGACGAATGGTGTCTTTCAATAAGGAATAATTATGTAATGTCCTTTGAAACGATTAAATCATATGTGTTAAAAAATAAAACAAACAAACAAACAAACAAATAAAAAGCTCACTAGTGATTTATGTTGAAGGATAAGAAAAAAAGCAAGTGCCTACTCTACATTCGAATGAGGTACAGAAATGACTTTCGTTTTGCACATGATAAATTTTATTGCATTGTCTGTTCTTCCAATCAACGATTTTGATTATTGAGACGTTTTGATGCTGTGTTTCAGATTCCGGTTAGCAAATTTAAAACCTTACTTTTACTATGAACACTAACCTCCAGGGTGAGGGGGGCGGGCTCCTCGTAATTGAGGGTGAGATGCTTCCGGTATGGTGGTTAGATCTCGCTAACCCGGTGGGTACACTAAAGGTGGATGAACTGACTCCCCCCATCGATGACGGAACGTACTTCCTACTTAAGGTTTTTACCGTAGCCTGAGGACCTCAGGACTCAATCACAGTGCCTGCCAATGGTGCTGCAGCGGCGGTCCGGTCATTCGGTATTTATTCCCGAGTGCTTTCCGAAGGAAGCTATAACAGAGTATGGCTTACTATGAACACTCATTTCAATTTATGCACACATTCATTTTCAAGCGGACCTTTATCATTTATAATTTCTGATCATCATCTTTTGTATAAAGATTAATTATTTTGCTAAATAATGATTTTTTTTTTTACTTTGCAAAATACTTTTTTGAGTCCTTAAACCCTGTCGAAATGGATGTTCTGCTCATCTTTAACAAAATCCGTGCTCTGAAAAAGAAGAGTTTAATATATATTTTATTTTGACACAGTTGATTGTAATTAAAAATTTGTTTGAAAGCTCTTTTTATGCATTTAGCGTTCCACCTATTATATAAATTATGTGTAAATATTAGGTAGCTTATTAAGATTTACAAGCATTTACTCAATTTAAGTGCATTATTAAATTATTTTTACTTCGAAAGATATTATTTGTTTAAATTCAGAAACTGATTTAAACTTCAAATTATCAGAAAAAGATAAATATTTGTTTTTCTAATGACATATGATATAAATACATATTGATAGAATTTACTCAATTTATATGCAAGATAAACTATTTTACTTTAAAAAATATTTTTTATTAAATTTGAAAACTGATTCAAAGTTTAAATTTTTCAGGAAAGAGATAAATAGCTTTTTACTAATGATATAAAATTTACTAATGACATATATTTAATGAATAATACTTAATCTTTAGATATATCAAATTTATATCATCTATTAACAGAAAAATAAAAACATTTAATAATAATATAATAAGATTTGAATGGAAAGAAAGGATACAAGATCATTAATTGAGATAATGACCAAAACTGAACTAAATTTCTATGATTTCTGAGTATTTTTATGACTCTATGGCATGTATGCTATCTTTAAATATTTGTTTTCTATTTGGTACATTTGTTTTCCAGTTGTATAATTATTATGAGGAAAATATAAAAAATGATAAGAAAACACTAATAAAACACCAACTTCGTTTTTCTTTACATAACTGAAACAAAATGTTAAAAAAATAGTTACATAAGAAAAATATTCTATGATTTATAGTTAAAAAATTCCATGTATAATATTTCCTATAAATATGAATGTTTTATAATTGAGGCGCCCCTCTATGCATCTGGTGTTGTTTGCAAACATGTCAGTCGCAGGATGTTTGAGCTCAATCGAGAAACAACAACAGATAAGGCGAAACTCCTGGAAAATCGAAAAGAAGCAAAAAAGGAAAAAAAAAAAAAGAACAAAGGCAGACAGTTCAAACGGTTATTTGAGGGAGCAGGTGGGATTTTATAGTCAGCTTGGGTAAGTACGATCTAAAAAAATATCGTGGAAATAAGGAATGTAAACTTTTCGTTAGGAGGGGAAAAATCTGAGAAAGAAATTTTCCACCAGAATTTTTATAAAGAAATCAAGTGGAAGTTTTTTTTTCGCCCTTTTGGTTTAGCTTGTTTTGGTAAAACTTCTATAAACAGATAGGCATTCCATTCCGTGCATCTAAAATAATATTTATAAACAAAAAAAGCAAGTAAAAGAGAAGAAAAATTTTGTAGACGTATTAAATGAGATTTACAAATAAATAATGTAGAGGAACCTCATGTTTATCCAATTGTTATTTTATTTATATTGTTGTTATTTTATTATTTTATAGCTCACATTTATAGACGTATTTTATTAAATAATATGTCAGTTAGAAATCGCAATTCAACTTATTCTGTATGCTCGATATATTACGAATTATAACAATAAACAGAGAGTTTTAAGATAAAACTACACAATAAAAATAAATCAAATATAAATATTAAATAGTTCGACATTACTAAAATTGAATAGTATTTTCATGGTTGTCTAAAATTGAAAAAATATGAATAAGCTGTTTGAATGTCAAGGCAATTAAAGTGTTTATTTGAAAACTATTTGCAATAGTTTGGGCTTATAATCACAGTAAAATCTTTAGAAAAGATACAGTTTTCAATTCTCTTTTTTAAAAAAAACTGGATTCTCCCTTTGGACAAGGTTCTATTACAAGCAGTAAAGATATCGTTATAAAATCGAAATTCCAAGGAACTGAAAAATAAAAAAAGTTTTCTTAATAACCCTTATATCACATCAAACGATATTTTTATCAAAATAAAGTAACTTTTTATTGATGCAAAGAGGGAATTTTCTACTCATTAGTGTATTTTACAATCCATATTTCATTCAAATGACAATTTCTTCGAATATTTCAAAATTTAAAATTTAAAAAAAAGCTCCCATACATCAATTCGTAGAAAATTAATTAGTTTAGAATGTATTTTCTTTTATGCATTTTGCTTCTCCTCAAATAAAGAATGATAGCAAAACTAAGACAATTTTTCCTGTATTTATTGCTTATTCTTTATGTACCGGATAAATGATTTAACGAGCGTCTTTTTTACAATTTTTCTCATATTTCAATAAAACTAGCTATGTAAATATTTATTACTAACCCTTTTATTAATTATATTTAAAATATCAATAATTTGTTCTTAATGCTAGGTTACAAATATGAATACAGAATAGCATATTAAAGTATATTTTGTTAATGAAATGAAAAGATAAATATTTTGAATAATGAGACAATCAGATAAAATATATTGAAGTCTTTCCTTGAAGCTTTTCCAATCCTAATGAAATTTGTAAACATATCTAAGGCAGCTTCTTTCCTTTTTCTTTTATTTTTAACTTTTTAAATTTAAAAATAAGTCTTATAAGCATTTGAAAATTGTATTTGAAGAAGACAACATTTAAAAAAATGGTATTTTAATAACATTAGATGTGGGTATCCTTAATGGGAACACTTTTTCAAGGTCCAGAATTTTTTTAACGTCAGCGTTATAATATGTTCAGTACTATACATGATGAATGTAGGTCTGAAAACTTGAATTTTATAGCATTTTTTTTTCTAATTCTCAAAGGTTTAAAAATGCATTTGTTATTGGTGAACAGGAAACGTAGTCATATTTTCTAGTTGATGTTTTGATTCTAATGAATTAAATTTTAGGATATAAAGTCGTTTTATGTCTTTTTCTGAGATATATTCCAAGAAACTATTAATATCGGGACATTTATCAGGGCACTAAATTTAATATTTCAATTCTGAAGTTGAGCTATGAATTTCTAAAACTATTAATCTTCAAAAATGTGTTTTTCTTTGATATTAACCTATGATTTAAAGACCAGTCAATGCAATTTGTTGAGATTGGTGTATGCTAGAATACTTCAAAAACGCTTGCTGAGTGAATTGTTCAAAATATTTGGAATGTGTTACAGAAATCCCATTTATACAGATAATCTAACCTTATTATCTAATTAGATAATAAAGCTAGGTATTTTTATAACATATAGTTTATGATAAAAAATCATTTTAGTATTTTTATCTATAAGTTTGTTCTGAAGTTCAAATTTCATTTGAAATTGAAAAAAGAATTTTTTTCTAGCATTAATCAAGTACGCTCAATTTTAGATAAAAATTCAAAGTGTAGAACAATAACTTTTCTCAGTGAAAAAAATCAGAGATTTTAATTTTGAATCAACATTACCATTAAGTATAGAAACTAGTCCGGATAATGTATTTTACTCTAAAAAGATAATAACTAGAAAATACAAGTAAGATCAGAATTATTAAAAATACATTTGATGTAATCTTGAATCATATATACATCTTAATTGATGCTTCAAATTAAGAAAAATACATTACCTATGATTGCTAAAATGTATTTTTCCTCAAGATAAAAAAAATGGAAAGAAGGTCATAAATCTTTTAATTTATGTTTTAACAATATGAGAAAAGATTACCATTTAGCATCTGCTATACTTTTTGGAATTTTAAATGGCTGTTCATACCCTATCAGGAATAGAAAATTCTATGCAATACTCTATCTTAACCCATGGATCTCAAGCTATCTTTCAGCATCAAATTCAGATCTGTGGCCCATTTTCGTATCAACAAAATACGAAAAAAAGAAAAAAAAAAAAAAAACTGAGAACACTCGGAGCTTTGTTTATTTCCTTTTAAGCTCAAAGTTTTTCTTTGTTTTGGTTGCACTTAGTCAGAAAGGTTTAATGAGCTGTAGCTGTGAGGCGAGATGTTGAAGAGATAAGAGATGTTTGAGCTACGAAATTTACTACGGCATTTTTTCCATCCTACCCCATTAGATAAGCTTTACAGTATCTTTCTCGTAAAGAATAAACAAAAGTGAAATCGAGCAATAAAACAAATAAAAGCATGGATGAAAAGATTTTCAAATGAAAGTTTGTTTTGTTTGGGGTAAAACGATTGAGTTAAGAAGAAAGAAATAATTACTAGGAAAGAATAAGAAAAATGACTATTAGTTAAAATTCATTCAATTTTTACTATGTGTTTCATGAATTTATAGACTCCAATTATTTATTTTTCTGAGTTAATTTTTATTTTTATTTTTCAAAAATTTCTCATCTTTTAAAAATTGTTTATTAGATGGCTTTGTTTAATGAACATGTTTTCATGTAACAAAGTCATATATTTGTAAAATTAGAGAATCAGTTATTAATTTGTTAAGAATAACATGTGGTGAATAAATTTAATAATCATGTAAAGTATTTTTTAAAAAATGTTTTTAAAATGTGTATGAAATAAATCAAAATTTTAAACATAATTAAAAATTTGGGATTTAAAGTTGAGTTAGAAGCTTCCCATTTAACAATTATCTATTTTTATCAGAGATGTCATAGAAGTGTCTTGCTTTTCTTTCATTTCATTTTTTTTACATATTTTCGAAACAGTTTATTCCATATTTTTTCATGAAATTTTCATAAGTTTTCATATTATACTAAAAAGCAGAAAAAATGCTACATCTAAATAATAATATTTAGAGTCCCTTCGAGTATGCAAAAGTTACCTCAGAAGGAAGCTTCATGAGCTCTATTAACATCTGAATGTATGCTGGAATCAAATCACATCATGAATTCCGCAGAGAAAATTGTGTTATGTACCTGTTCATTTATCAGAATCATATCTTGACATATCACGTCAATTGCACCTTATCCCATAGACTGTCGAATATATCCCATAAGATCGATTAGTCTTTTGTTTACATGCAAAATCCACGGATTAATAATACCATATCAATGCACCTATCATCTAGACACAATTAAAAATGATATTTTTCAGACAAGGAAACAAGTTTCTAAGAACTTATACAATACTGGTAATTCTGGTCCTAGACAAGGTGCAAAACTTAGTGTCGTCCAGTCAAAATTGTACACAAAGGGACTTTTGTCTTCAGAAATCCATATCCATGATGGCCCCTTGAATAGTTCTCACATTGTCATTTGTTGTTGCTCCAGTATTGAAATACGTTGCAGTATGAAGAATTTTTGCATGGTTCTCAATTCAGCGATGATTCTTTAAAGCTCTATTTTCGGGAGCATCGATGTCGGAGATTTGATGTTTTATCAGACATTCGATATTCACAGAGACTTCTAAAATTGTCATACTCGAAAATTCAAATTTCATCACTAGATTGATGATCACTACCTGAAATCTCATTTCTTATATGCCGACTTCAACACCATATTCAAAATTCATGTTAATCTTGATAATTGGAACTGTAATAGTAGCGTTGACATACACCTACTGCCATGTATAGAGGCTCTCAGCCTTAATAAGTTGCGTAGATCTTTTATTTGTATATGTATGCATGCGGTAAATACTACACTTTTTTTTTGCTTTTCAGTGTAATTAGGCCTTAGTCTTTTGAATTGCCGAAGTCATAAAACTACCCATATAGTAAGAATTTGAATAATGATTAATCTGTATATTTAAGTAAGACCAGTTTTATTTTCATTCTTGTCATGGCATAAATGAAATTAAAATTTGACACTGAACAATTATTTCGAAATGGATTTAATTAAAAAACCATTGATTCTATCTAATTCACAGCGAATTTTAATACTTTCAATAACTTATTTAATTATCTGAATAATTACAAAATAATATAGATTCACACTGTTATCTTCCAATTCATGAATGGCGTTATAACTAAATTCTCTTTGTACTGTGGGATAAAATAAACTGGATGAGTAAATAATCAAAATGAAATAAAAGTAAAATAGTGCAAAAAGCAATATGTATATGCATATAGAAAATGTATCCGATTTGATGATGAATAAATGAAGAAAGATGGCAACAAAAACCCGAAAATTGTCTAGTAATAGAAATATAGCAATTTATTACTAAATGAGACCAGTTTCAGATCTACCAACGAAATGGCCACTAACTCATCATATAGAGTTCTTGCTTTATAAAAAGCACAAGATAGAAGGAAAAAAGACCAAATAAGAAGCTGTCGAAAGTGATGATTTAATGTAAAAAGAACACCGAGATTGCTTTTCTTCTAACTAGGGGATGTCACTGAAATTTAAGTCCCAGATGAGATTTTGCATAACGGTAGTATGACTTCATTCGAAAATGTCCTCAAATATTCATCATATTAAAATGACAAAAAAAAGAAAGAAAGTGTTAAGTTAATGAAAGCATAAGAAGATGCATTTATGAAAACATTTACGAAAATTACATGTCAGTTTATTATATTAAACATGCATTTATATTTCACTAAAATTTTCTTTTTGAGTGGAGCAGAATGAATTATATATTGTTGCAAAAATATGTGTTTATAATTATTTCGGAAAGAAATTTATGAGTTTTACTTCCCCTTGCAGCTGTCTTCTCAGCTATTGATTACTAGAAATGTTAAAAAAAATTACTTAATATGTATAAATAACTAGCTATAACCCGCGACGACGTTTTCGGGGAAATTTTGATGTATATGTATGAGAACTGTCTGTCTGATCAGCAATCGGTAGCGGCTGTCTAAAATCGGATGCGAACAAAACGACAACTCTGCCCATCACCGTCTGGTTGCTTCGAATGTCCTACAGACTGTGGTTTAAGGTAACCAACTACGTTTGAAGGAAAAATTTTGATTTTTTAAACACTATTTTTAGTTTTTAGAAGTATTGTCAATTATAAACTCTATAAATACAAAAATTTTATTTGAAAATATAATGTATTTTGAGAAATAGGAAAAATTGTGGTAAATTTTAGTGAAATTTAACCAAAACGGCTAACATTCTATAAAAAAATTGTAATGAAGCAATCCTATTTTTCTTTGTACATAAGTTATAGAATATAATTATGAATGAAATGAACCAAAATCTTAGAAACATTTTGAGATGCAAAGAAGTTACGGGTAAAAAAATGCTTTTATATGCATTTTTTCCATTGACTCCGAATTTAATTTTTCTAAAAACACCTATAAATGAAAAAGTATTTCACCAAAAATAAAACTTTTGGTTCATTTCATCGCCTATATTATTTAAAACACACGCTGAAATTTTTATGTGAATACCTCTAATAGTTTTTGGGATATCATGTTAATGGTGGATAATTTTTATGAAAATTAAAATGGTAGCTAAAGACAAATTTTAGCTGAAAAATAAAATTTTCTGAAATTTTCTCTTTAAAATAGGTTAGACCTCCCATTTCTAAGAAAAAACAAACTTTTTGGAAAGAGAAAAGTCCGAATTACAAGAAATAACACTTTAAAAAAATCACCAATGTGGTCGAATACTAGCGTTTTCAACGTAGTCGGATACCTTAACACCTATATACTCTCTCGTCCCTTACTATTAACTTGCACTGGTACAAAAGGATCCCCTGGCCATTATTTTTGATATGTTAATAATTAGGTTATTGTGAGGGCAATATCTTCTGATAAAATATCCTTGCATTTATCCAACAGCTAGAGGGATTTGATAGTCCACAGGTGCTCACCAAAATTGTTAACAAATCTTCTAGTTCCTTTCATAGAGAAAGTTTTATTACTTCTCTACCAAAGATTAGATTTGCGTTTCCTGGGCATTACGAAAAACTATTAAGTAATGACAAATCAAAAAATTAAAACTAAACTAAAAACGTTTATTTAAAAGTATAAGAATATGCGAAAAATATTAATCTACATAAATACAAGATATTATCTATCGAGATTGAGATAGCTACAACAGTATAATACACGTAGTTTTTAAACTTTTAATGTAAACCACTAGTGAACTTTCTACGCCAGTTGGCGTAACTCAAATACTTGACTTTCCTACGCCAGTTGGGGTAAGACAATGCAGATTAGAATTTTTTTTATTTCCTTTACTCTGTTTTATTTTAATTTAAAAGTACTTCCGAATGAATCCGGAAGATCGGTTAGTTAACAACATTTGATTTTAAATACATCAAACAAAGAAACAGAATCGTTTGAAATATTTGGTCGAAATTCTGCTAAGCCTAACGTGACTACTGTTGGGAAGAAAAAAAAAAAAAAAACTGGAGCTTTACTGATCTTTGGCGAGATTTGCCTTGATTTCTCCATTTTGGCGTGAAAGTTAATTTTTAATTAATAAAAAATTAACCACTCAATTCACCGGAATAAAAAATAGCCTATGTTCTATTCCTGACTATAACCTATCTTTGTGGTGAATTTTATCTAATTCCGTCCAGGTGTTCTGGAGTGGCTCTCCGGTTTTACTGAGCCTAAGACTCTAAAGTTGGCCTTTCGGGGGTGTCCCGCTATCTCTGTTCAGGAGTGATTGAGTAATTAACATCCATTCATCCAAACATCAAAACTTCCACATTTATAATATTAGTATATATCACAACAGCAAATTAAAATCCCTGATGCACTATGCGTGACTTGAAAAATGTTCTTAATGCTTACAATTCATGAAGTAATTAATTTATTTGAAAAAAGAAGAAGAAAGTATTCAAACGATGCTCTTAGAAAGATAAATATTTAATTTTTCCTTTTAATTGTAATCGCAGACATACTCTTTCCGTTCGCATGAATGTAATTCACGTACTTTGCGTTTTTCATTATCTCAGAATAAAAGCATGTAAAGTATTTCTTCTTTTCTTTTCTTATTTATTTAGTGGGGGTCTTTATTTATTTGACAATGAAGAAATGATTTTTGCAGCAAAATAATTGCCACAAGCGTAAAAGATACTGCAACCCCTCTCCACTAACTCTGAAATAATTAAAGAATGAATGATTAAATTATTTTCCCCACAATTTGTTTTGGATTTCGGATTTGTTTGATGGCGTTCTGGATTCTGTTTTTACATAATTAAGTGTTATAAATCATTGAAGAATTGAAATTATCTTTCCCCAAGTGTTAACATATTTTGCATGTAATATTTGTGTAAATAAGGAAAAAAAAAATGTAACATGACAACAGTGATAAAATGTGGCATTTTCTTATTTTGTATGAAAACTTTTCTCAGATGGTTAGAGGGCTATAAAATACCCTTTCTTGAAATCGGATACGTAATGTGATGTATTTTTTTTTTTTTACATTCGCTGAATTTTGGGATGTTTTAATGTACATTTATAAGTTATAAACTAAGCTGATAATTTTGCTTCTCTTTTGAGTAAAAGATAATAGGACTTTTTTTTTAATAATATTAGCTGATTTTATTAAATTTTTATTTTGCTTGACTTTTAGGCATCAACTCTCTTACAGAAGTGAATTGTTACGTAATCAAAAATGGTATCTACATAGTAACAGTGAATTAATTATCTTTTTTAAATTGTTAATTTATTTTTAATGGGAGTCTCATTTTCCCATTTCTTATGCATTGCTTTAACATAAGGATTTTTTTTGTTATAAAACCATTTTGTTCTTTCATTATCTATACACCGAAAGCGTTTCAAACATTCCAAACTGTTGAAAGAAATACGTAATTTATTTTGTTTTTCGAAAAAAAATATTTCAAAATTACTTTCGCAACTTGACAAGGATTTTCCCATTTTACTCTATATGCTTTGCTTTAACTGACTTTTAGAGGATGACCAAGGGTGAATAATTTATATCCGATTAGAAATTAAAAGGAAATATTAATAAAAATAAGGGAAGAAACATGCAGCTCCCTCAAAAAGAATCTGCGAAACAATTGTTAACAAAGTTTTATGGAACTCAATATATAAGTATTTTTTCTTTACTATTAATAACATGAATTATAAATGTAAGAAGTAGTTCGGGTCGAAGTATTTATTTCAATTTATTTTATAATCATATTTATTATTTTTACAGAAGCTTTTAATTAGAAAACTATAATAAGTTATGAATTATTTAATAGAAATAATTCATGTACATGTGATAAATGCCATTGGATTCAAAGGTGATTTCATGCGAATTTAAATGCTATATGTTCGCATCTAGTTTTACTTGTATTAATTTGGTAAATTATACATTTTACTGATCGCATGCTAGTACCCAGAAATTTTCTTTTCTGAAATTTAATATTTTAATTTAGGTGATAAAATTAAAAATTTGACTGCTGCACTTTTTTATTTTTTGCTAAATTTATTACTCTAGTAAGTGTTTATGGAAGCTTAAATTAATTCAGGTATCATTAAAATAGTAGATTTTTAAAGAAGGTGAAACATTTGGAATTTTAAATGAAAATTTAAGATTTTAATTAAACAGTTTTCGTCTAAATATATTTATTTTCAGTTAGAGTTCGTCAATTTTTTACACAATGTAAGAGTGCTGAAAGGGAAAAAAGTGAAAAAAAAAACGACTAGTGATGTAAATACTAATTGTTAATGAGGCATAAAAGTTATCGAAATCGATATGACTTTCCTCCCAAATTTTTCAGTTGCTGTAGGATAGTTATTTTCATGTCATCAGAATGTCTCAGATAATCATTCTTTATGAAAGAAGTGTCCTATATTTCAACGTATCAATTGCATCTACAATAATTTTTTCTTCTTCTTATAGTCTAATTTGTTAACGTGTTTCAGAAATTTTTAAACTACTACTATCTATATCTTGCATTAGAAACTAAATGATTGATGATTATCAATTTCGGAAATAAATGATTACCTCCGTCTAAAAAAATTATCAATAATAAATCAAACATCATTTGCATATTTTTCGGAATAAATGCAATTATTATTTACATAAATATTCTATTAATTAATTCAAGTAATTAATGACCATATTTTTTAAATTTTCTTCAGTCACCAACAGCTTCATGTAGCAAATACAACCGGCATATAATTTTAATATTTTCTGTTTTCAATTTATACTAATTTACAATTATACAATTATATATATGATTATTATGTCAGTGAGAAATATAAATTTCATGAATATGAAGATATATTAACATTTCCTTTGGATCGTTTACTTTTAAGCGTTAACACATTGACTAATAATAAGATGTTTTTGACAATAAAACAGTTTTATTCTCAATTTTGCATTTAAAACCTTTATAAACAATTATTGTTTTTTGCATATTATGAATTCTGATTTATCCTGAATTGTAAGATGGTTTCCAATTGTAAATTAATCAAGTTATTGTAGGGGTGTGATGGCCAAGACAAGCCCAGATGTAGCCCAGACGATATTTTAGAATTCAATGAATAACAATAAAATTAGGTTAATGATGAACAAATGATGATGACAAATCTATAAGATAGATTGGATAATCAAGTTCGGCGATAACATGCAAGATCGTCATTCAACAATACATGTAGATATTTCATCCTTCATTGTTTTTAACACGTCGCAATAATCTTGCCCCGGCTAGGCTTCAACTGAACATCGCTGTTGTTTTTTCTCTTCTAGAGACGCTGCTTAGTGGATGAAGTGTGGTCGCAGGTGTCGCTCGATGACTAAAAGTAAGAAACCTGGCACCATAATATTAAGCAGTATTTTCATCCGAATAAAAAGGCTAAATGTCAAAAAACATGCTATTATGAAGAATTCATTGTGCTCCTTAGATTTGTGTATTTTAATCTTTTAGAATGCCAAAAATATGTAATGAAAAATTTATTTTGTCAGTTAGTACAATGCACAACGACAATTTAAATATTTCCTCATAACTTTCTTACAAATGGAAATTTTCAAATATTTTAAATAAAGTTTTATAATATTCTGTATAAAGCATAATTTTGAGCCCTTATCTGTTTAGAAATTACCTTTTTCCATAGATTTTACTTTTAAGTTTATGTTCGTGGTAAAACAAATGTTATTTTTATTGCAATGCTTAAACAAAACGGATGAAGTATTATACACTGAAGTGACAAAAGTCATGGGATGACTGTTAATATCGTGACGGTCCTCCTTTTTCCAGGCGAAGTGCAACAACTCGACGTGTCATGGAGTCCACAAGCCGTTGGAAGTCATCTGCAGGAATATTGAGCCATGCTGTCTGTATAGACGTCCATAATTGTGAATGTGTGGATGGTGCAGGAGTTTGGGTTAGAACGGACCTTTCGATGATGTCCCATAAATGCTCGATGGGATTCATATCGGGTGATCTAGGTGGCCAGATCATGCGCTGGAATTGTCCGGAATTTTCTTCAAACCAATCGCGAACAGTTCTGGCCCGGTGACATGGCGCATTGTCATCCATAAAACTCCCATCATTGTGTGGGTACGTGAAGTCCATGAATGGCTGCAAGTGATCTGCAAGCAGCTGAACATAACCATTTCCATTCAATGATCGGTTCAGTTGCACCAGAGAACCGAGTCCATGCCATGTAAAAACAGCCCACACCATTATGCAGCCACCACCAGCTTGAACAGTGCCTTGCTGACAGTTTGGGTCCATGGCTTCGTGGGGCCTGTGCCACACTCGAACTCTACCATGAGCTCGTAACAACTGAAATCGTGACTCATCTGACCACGCCACGTTTCTCCACTGGTATAGAGACCAGTCGATATGCTCACGAGCCCCGGACAGTCGCTGCAGGCGATGTCGTGCTGTCAGTAAAGCAGACCAACTTTCAAAAGCAGCAACAAAGGAAGGCATCCCCACCCATGTTCCCCTCCCAAGAAGCCAACTCAAGAAAGAACTACTAGCCCTATCTCTAGAAAAGTGGCAAGAAGAGTGGGACTGCAACACCACCGGCAGATCCACTCACATGGTCTTACCAAAAGCCAAAATAACCCAAACCCGCTGGGGGAGGGAGGAGATCATGTTTATCACAGGGCACTGCCCCTTCCCTTCCTATCTACATCGCTTCCACCTCAGGGATAACAGCAACTGTGGCTGTGGTGAAGAAGGAACCCCCTTCCATTTTGCAACAAGCTGCCCTCTAACCACCACATTCCACTTCAGAAAACAAGCAGAAAATCTGGAGCAGATTTGGTGGAAGAACATAATGAGCCGCAAACAATCCAGAATCAAAGTCACCCAACTTGTCCACTTCCTCCACGAAAACGAAGACCTACTATTCCCTCCACAATAAAGAGTCCCGAGTACCATCCATACAAACAGCCACCACTCTCCTTCACAGAGCCTCTCCAATGCACCTAAACCCAGCAGCCTCACCTCACCAATACCATCAACCGACCAATCAACCCTGGAGTCCAACAGAGTCCCTAAAAGAACCCCATACTCATATAGCTAGAACGGCCTCCAAACCTGTGAGGAGGCTGCAACTGTTCCGCACCA